>JAGPOY010001656.1:16450-26837 GCA_018983105.1 Silene uniflora
GAAAAGAAAGGGAGGGAAAGTAGGGGATTTAAAATCCCTTGTTTGGATAGCAAATGAGGGTGAAGAGAAATGGAGGGGGAGAGATTTGGAGGGATTCATTTTCTCTCCTCCAAGGCAAACCAAAATCTCTCCATAAGAGGCAAGATTTGGAAAGAAATTGTATCCAAACACCCACATTCCATTTGCCCTCCCCTTCCCTCACCTCCTTTTCTATTCCCTCATTCCCCCTCCCCTCCCTTTCCCTCCATTTTTGCTATCCAAACACACCCTAAGGGTCCGTTTGGATAGCAAAAATGGAGGGAAAGGAAGGGGAGGTGGAGTGAGGGGAGGTGGAGGGAGGGGAGAGAAGAGGAGGGCAAATGAAATGTGGGTGTTTGGATAACAAAAATTATGAGGGGAAGTGGGAGGGGGAGGAAGGAGGGAGATGAGGAATGGATGGAGGATTGGAGGATGTTGGGTGGTATAATTAGAGTCCAAATAATGTTTTCTTTCCAAATCTTGCCTCCATTGGAGAGATTATGGTTTGTTCTATAGGAGAGAAAATGAGTCCTCCCATTTCCCTCCCCTCCCATTTCTCTCTTTCCCTATTTTGTATCCAAACAATGGAAAATAAATCCATCCTTTTCCCTCCCCTCCCCTTCCCTCCAATTCTTTCAATCCAAACGGACCCTAAACACTTCCTTAATTAGAAGCTTTTTAGGGATAATTTAGTTTTTTTTGGTACCATGTTGAATTAGTGATGACTGATGCACTAAGTCTTTGGGTAATCTTTTAAGTATTAGTTAATACAGAAATATAAAAGCAAACTAATACGGAGTACTGGAGTAGTGAGCAGCCATTGTGACTTATTTGAGTAGCCATCGTTCTTTGGATTTTTTTCCTGGCTGAATTTTAGTATTGCTAAAGCAATTAAAACACTATCATACTCAAAACCCCTGGCATATAATTTACTAATCTAGTAGTCACTGCCTAGACCACAAGTTCCAACGTTGGTGGAGACATCAAAGCCAGTGAGATCAGATCATTAAGAACATATGTCATGAGCATGCGACAGCAATACCCGACCTCATAGCCGCGAGCCATTATGTTCGCTGGTATAGGCAGTTTGTAACATTGTTTTTTAAGGTTGCTCCTATTTATGAACTTAAATTGCCCTCTAGCATCACAATATGTAGTTGACTTGGTTTTGAATTTTTATCTCCTGCTGGCACCGAGCCATTTGTTGGTCACACACCCAGCAAGGTTTAGCCAGTTCTACACGAGTGATAGGTAGTTTCGGTGTATTAAAAGACGCACTGGGTGCGCAAGATTCCACTTTTATGGGTCAAGCACTCAAGCCCATTTTATTGAGGCCAGCTAAGGGGCATCTTCTATGCGCTTTACTTAGTTTCAGGATAATAAGCTTCTGTTGAATATTGGTCGAAATCCTGGTATTCCTTTTAGATGATATGGTGTTAATGTGTCATTATGCACGCTCCCTAGTCTTTAAATTAAATTGGGATATTTGAAAATCGTCAAGACTTAAGTAGTCATGTGGAACCAAGGGAGTATTATATACGTGCTTTATCATAGCCCCAACTGTGAAAAATATATTCCTCACATAAGCTCAGATGAATGCCTTTGCACTGCATCAAGGCTGCAAGGAACCTATCATTTAAGTGTGCCTTGCGTCTTATAACCACGTGTCAGTCCTGTAGTGGACTAGTGGTTAAGCTAGAAAATTTTGCCTGCTTCACGAACTTCCACTTTGTTTACTTGGTATTCAGGTAATTGACGCGTGTGTCACCTTCTTGACAATGAAAGTCCTTTAGCTTTACACTATACGGCATACTTTATTGTCATCGTTTCTGTGTATCCTTCTTGCGCACGAGTGCCTAATCTTTCTTTTTTGGGTATGGCCATGCAGGAGGAACAAAGTTTGCTCAATGTTTTATATGTAAAGAACGTGGACATTTGAGTAAGGACTGCCCCAAAAATACCCACGGAATATACCCAAAGGTAAAATTGGAACTCTGTTTCCAAGCATATCACTTTCAGATTTTTGTTATATCAGTCTTTGATTTGTCATCGTGTTAGTCAAACTAATACAAGTCTCCTCATCTAGTTCTTGACATTTGTGAAATTTATATGACAGGGTGGCTGCTGTAAGATATGTGGTGGTGTAACTCATTTAGCTAGAGATTGTCCGAACCAGGGAACCAGAAATTCATTTTATGACAGTGGAAGAGGTAGGCAACTTCGCTTATAAGATTTCACATAAGCTATTCTAGAGACTGGATTAATAATCATACCGAAAATTTATGGAAGACAATCTTAACATGTTAAAACAACCTAATACGTAGGGAGTTGAGTTGATCTCGCTTACTGAACTGTCTCATGCAAGACTTACCGTTTTACCAACCATATTTAAATCATCCGTGCTTTGCCAATGTTCGGACGTGATTTGAGAGTTGGATTAAATACTACTATGACCAATAATAATGATGCAACATCAGTAAACCACAGTTGTTTTTATCTATTATATCTCCATCTTATAATCTGATATCAAATATTCTTATTCATTTAGTTCCTCTACAAGATCAACAAAGGCCAAAGGTAACAAAACTTTTCAGTGGGGATGATCTCGAGGACGACTTCATGATAGAGGAAGATAATAAAAATAAGAATGACTCCATGAAGATCAAAGATGTTCTTGCTTCCGACACAGACCATACCGATAAAAAGGTAAAGAAGAAAGAAGGAACCAAGGTAGTGAATTTTGTAGGTTGAGGCGAGATCATCACGCTCTGGAAATCGAGAAAGTAGCAGAAGTTCGAGAGCTTAAATTTTGATGTAGTTCACTTTCTTTTAGCAGTTTCGGCGATCCTTTTACCTTGTATGAGCTGGTTCATCTTCAATTTCTGTATTTTGAAAAGGTCATGTTAGTTTAAGTTTTCAACCATTTGCATCTTTTGGCAATTGGGTCTAATCAAATTTTGGAAGGTTCACACATGAGATCATGTTTTTTCTTTAAGCTTTATTAATTTGACTTGGCTCGAAGTTTACATTTGAGGTTGTTGTCTTGGTGACATACACGATCTGTTCATTGCTCGAATTCCGGTTACATTACTATTGTTTTGCAAATGTCAGCTGTGTTGAGACAAATGGGTGTTATATTTACAATTGGGAAAATTTGGAGGTTTGAAATCAACATCAAGTTTAATATGTCCATATTGTTTAAATAGAAGCGAGTTTTGACCACTATACTCTACCTTTACGGGCAATGTAGCTTGAATTTTAATAGGTCCATATTGTTTAAATAGAAGCGAGTTTTTTAATAGGTTCATAAGTTAAGTTCCTATAAGTTAAGTTCAGTTAAGTTCCTATAAGTTCAGTTCAGTTCAGTTCAGCAACTTGAAGTCCAAAAGAATAGGGCCTTAATACAACTATAATCTATATGGAGTAATGGAGATTACAAATATTACAACAGTACATATACTACCCACTTGGTCTATTAGTCAAGGCTCAAGAGGCAAACACATTCTGAAGAGAGAAAGAAATAGGGTAAAGACGTGCGGTATATGTCATTTAGACGTGATAACAAGAACTGGTCGTCGTAGACATGATCAAATTTTCTAATTTTGACATAAATTTGTTAATAAAAACTCGGGTGGCAAATTGTTCTGAAACATAAAATCGTTAAATTTGATTTTATTCTTTTAGGATAAGTCCGATCTGGTGTCGGGTGGTATGAATATCAGCCCTCACATATATACACGATGGTCCATTACATACAGCTATACAAGTACCATGACGGATTTTAAATAATGGCATTTAAGAGGGTGGCACCAAGACTTAATACCACGTGGCGATTATGTGAAATTATCTTTAATAACCATATTTGTTTTAGGGTATGTAGGGAATTCTAATATTGGAATTTAATTTCATAATCGAGATATTTTAACCGTTTGGAAAACATAAAAATTTGTATAATTGTATTAGAATTGGAATTAAGTTGAGATTGTTTTCTATTTCAAGACTCTCAGTTCCCAATTCCCATTTTAGTGGCCATCTCAATTCTACCTGATCTCTAATTCCTTACTCTTACCCAATAGTAGTTCATTTTTATTAACATTTATATTATATTCACAATATTCTTATTTTATCGAAAAATACACCATCCCGCCCAATTCAAATTATCACACGGGTTCCTAAACGTTATTGAGAGATTAGAATTCAAAATTAAGTTCGGATCCACATACAAACAGACTTACTGAAAATCATTTAAATAAAATCTATTCGGTCTTTCAAATATTAACCAAAAAATAAATAAATTCCCCCATATAATTTTAGTTATTCTTACTTATGCCGAAAAGTGATTAGAACAACTCACAACCACCTGACTACCTCCCATTTTTAACACAGTTTTAACATTATTTTAACGAGTTGTAAGACGTCACAATACTCACAAGCATGTAATGCGTCACAAATGAGAATTTGCAATAGTTTATTTATATCTTTTAAAAATTGATTTGAATGGTCATTGTCCGTAAATTTCTGGTGCCTAAAAAACTCACCCACTTATCGTTGCCCTTATTCAAGGATCTCTCTATTTATTCTTTGAATCATCATTTTTTCTCTTTTCTCCGTTTCTCTTTGTTCTTCCTTTCACAATTTTTTCTCCAATCTCTTTTATCATTCTTGTTAAACGCCGAACTATCAAAATGGTATGTTTTTCGATCTTTCGATTTCATTTTTTCGTTCATGCATGCATGATATTCATAAATTTTTCATATGAAAACTAATGAAAAAATTACTCCGTATTACTTGCATGTTTTTGATGATCATTTCTTGTCATGATCGTCTTTTGTTATGATCAAATTAACGACTTAATCGTTATTCCGATGTTAATTAGGTAATTCATTTAGCTCTTGTTTGAACTATGACCAATTCTTCGTAATTTCATTTCTAATATTTGAAGTCAACCATGATTGATGATATCGTCGAATCATAATTAAACGTGATGCTTCATTGATATTTTTCTCGATGAATTTCATACGAGGAGATCTTGTATATTCATTCCGTCTCAATCATTCTTTTATTTATTGTGAAGGGTATTTTATTCAAAGGTGAATAAATGATTGAGACGACGAAGTATAATATTTAACCTATCCAGCTACTCCGTATATAATTTTGTCAATCCATATTTGTATTTTGTATATATAGAATAGTTATATCTGATCGGTATCCCAACCCTACCCCGATCGATCTAGACGAAAGTTTTTGAAACATTGTTAAATGGTACTTCTTGAAGAACAACGCTATAAAAACATCGTGATTTTGTAAATATTACGAGTGATTATTAAAACAAAATTTGTATATTTTGATATAACCATTTTATATAAGTCTTGATATTATCATTTAAAATTTAAATAAAGTTGTTTACAATACTAATGTGAAAGTAATTTTACTCATTAAGACGAATCAAACAAAATCGCTGGTCTCATGACTATATTTTATGTTATGTATTTGAATTTGGAAATTATTTTAAGGATTATCTTCCTTAATGAATAGTAGTAATGTCATAAAAGTAAATGATAATAATTGACCGGAAAAGATGGAGTCAAATTAATAGAGAATTTAAATTAGAACTACAACTATAGTTGTACAACTAGGTAGTGCATGCACGTTTAGCAACAAACTTGCAACAAATTCTTTTCTTATAACCATGCACATACATACATAATATATATAAACACCATAGTCATTCTCCCCTTGCCCTAAATCCCAATAAAATTATTCTACTACGTTGATTAATGAGCCTATAACGATGGTTAATCAGGCGAACGCAGCGTCGGGAATGGCGGTGAACGATGAATGCAACCTCAAGTTCATGGAGCTAAAAGCAAAAAGGATCTACAGGTTTATAATCTTCAGGATAGATGGGCAACAAGTGGTGGTCGACAAAATTGGAGGCCCAGATGAGAGCTATGAAGACTTCGCTAACTCTTTCCCTGAGAATGAATGCCGTTATGCTGTCTACGACTTCGATTTCACCACCGATGAGAACTGCCAAAAGAGCAAAATCTTCTTCATTGCCTGGTATATATATACTCTTCATTTTGCCATGTGATTTTTTTGTGTTATTGGACTTGTGATTAAACCTAAAACTCCCACGATATGTAATTGACCGTTTAAGTTTAAACAGACAATATTTATCTTAAATGAGAATTTGTAGATTCGAATAAGTTAAAGGTAGCTCCTAAAGACCTAAACCTTTTGAGTTCACTTAGTATTGATTTCAAAAAGATTAAAAAAAAAAAAAAAATTAGATTTGATAAAAGATGAAAATAATTGATCATTTCAAGTATTCTTTATTGTCAAATCAAGATAATAACCTCATATGAGCTACATAGGCCTTTTGTAATTTTAAATTCTAACTCAAAATAACAAGCCGAAAACAATTGACAAGTAAATACCAAGTCAAAATTGACTCAAATTCAAACCTCCTATAGTATAGGGGTGGTCAAATGTAATGGACGGGGGTCGAGCAAAGCCTGATAAACTCTTTATTGTCAAATCAAGATAATAACCTCATATTAGCTACATATGTTAAGACAAAGGTTACATTTTAAGGAGACTAACTGTATCATCATACTTTTACCTAACACGAACCCAACCCTGATAAAGTAGCCGAGTTATTGGTCTAGCTGTTGTCATTAATAGAATAGTCACTGTGATAAATTTATGATCATCAATTTAATTGACAAAATGACCTAATTTCATGTTAATAAATGAGTTGCCTTTTTACATAATTGAACTGTCTCATTGTATGAAACCGTCTTACCCATTATATAGGGCACCAGAGACATCAAAAGTGAGGATGAAGATGGTGTATGCAAGTTCTAAGGACAGATTCAAGAGAGAACTTGATGGAATTCAAGTTGAATTACAAGCCACTGATCCTAGTGAAATGAGCTTGGACATCATTAAAGCACGTGCATTATAGACACATGACATGCACCATACTTTCATCATACCATTTATCCTCTTAAACGGCGTCGTTTTACCCTCATCATTTTATATTTGCTAATATATTTGTGTTTAATTAACTTTTCAAGAAAACAAAAGAACACATTGAATGATTGAAATGTGAAATGCGGAGATAATGTAATTTCTATGCATTCTTGAATGTCCATTTTTATGGGTTTTCTGTGTGACATTTGTATATGCCCCTTTTTGTTGTTGGCAAATAATAGTAACTTTGTTATTGTTCAAGAATATAATTTCAAAAAATTACGTATTGATGGATATTACTTATTTTTCGGGTTTCTTTTATGTAGTTATGTACTCTTATATATCTCCGTTTTGAACAAATAAAACCTATTGCGGAGTAAAAGTATGATGATACAGTTAGTCTCCTTAAGACGTAACCTTTGTCTTAACATTCAATGGGTTAGGTAATATCGCACTTGAGTATATAAGACAATTTTTTTTTGCTTTTTTCTATTTGTTTATTTTTGTCTTATTCTTAATATTTAACCATTCTTAATTTTAAGACAAAATTCTCATTTGTGATGGGCATATACGCTTTCGACGGGTCAAGTAACCATGTAGGTAGATATTAGATAAGACAAAAGCAAAGTAGCTAGCAATAAGTCTCCGTTGTGACGGGTCAAATATCACCCACATAGGTGGATAAGACAAAAATTAAAGTGCATAGAGAGTCACAAATAATTTGTCTTATCTACCCCATTTGGTAATACTTGACCCGTCACAAGCTCTTATGACGGATATCGTCCGTCACAAATGAGAATTTGTGTATGATGGATATGTTAGAAGGACGACTTACTATTTATTCTAATCTAACCATGTTTTTGGCAACAAGTGGTGAATGGTAAGTGGTGAGTGGTCACTGTGGTAGTACAAATGACTTGGATTTTCTGACAAACTTTTCTGAAATTATTGCCAATAAGTTTTGCTGAGACGAGACATTTTCTCAAGATGAGGTAAAATATGATCCATTTAAGATGAAAATGTAACATTTTTGGGTAAATAATTTTTAAAGATATAATTGTTTGTCATTAAAATGGTCATATTTTGTAGTTAAATTGATGACATCTGACCCGTCTTCAGCTTGTGACGAAAAATGTCCGTCTTCACTGAGAATTTGTGAATTACTGCACCCCTTGATTCTGTATCTTTCGTCGGCCGATATCGATGACACATAAAATTCACATGGCAAGTAGATAAAGTGAAGTCTTCTCTAAATTTTTGTCTTATCTACTCATGTGGTTATATTTGACCCGTTCAAATTAAACGGTAACGGTCCGATATACTCATCACAAAAGAGACTTACTGATATTTTGTAAAGCTAGATGCTCGTGCCTAAAATTACAACTTGTCTCTTGAATCAAAGATAACTGGGACTATTATTTTCAAGGAAGGAGCGATAATTAGTAAATTAAGCGTAATATTATTAGTTTAGGCATTTGACATTAAATTTGAAAAATGAATCATAAATTTAGAATAAATTTGGAGATAAAGAGCATAATAAAAGTAGAATAGAATGAGTATATATATTCCCTCGTTTTCTTTGATTTTTTTTTTTTTCCGGTGAGTCTCTTTAATTTATTTCTGTAATGTCCCCCATTTGCGGCTGAATTAAAAATCACATGCATTTACGTACAAAAGTTGCCAAAATACAGGAATATTATAATTAATATTCAAAGTCTCTTGTTATAAAATGCATTTTCTTTATACTTCGTACAAAATAAAATGAAACTTATACAAAGCTTCTAATAAAAATTGACTTAAAAATAAAATCTTTAAGCTGTCGGTTGAAATCCAATCAATAATCATAATACTTTGATGGGTCAGTAAATTTTCCTTTTGACCTTGGACCTTCATACTCCCTTATCAGGAAAATAAATTAATCACAACTCTACTATATAAACTTGTCAGCCTCACCATTTATTTCTTGCCCTCTTATATATAAATCCCACCCTAAATTGATTAATATTATCCATTAAGCAAATCACCATTAGTGCTAAAACAATGAGCTTAATTAGCCAACTTGATAAACAAATAAACCCGGCCAACGACGACGAGACGGCCTCATTAGCAATGTGCATAGCTTCATGGACCGTGCCATCAATGGTATTCAAGACTATACTAGACCTTAAAGTCCTTGATATCATCCATAATGCCGGGCCAACGGCCCAACTATCTCCGAAGGAGATTGTCGCCCAACTACCAACTGAAAACCCTGATGCCCCGGTGGTCTTGGGCCGCTTGCTCCGCCTCATGGCTAGCTTTGATATCTTGACTTTATCGACTAAGGCTGGGTCTGATGGCCGGCTCGAAGGGTTATATGGTCTTGGGCCAGTTTGTAAGTTCTTTGTTAGGAATGCTGATGGGGTTTCTTATGCTGCATTTGCTGATCTTATGCATGATAAGATTATCATGGATTCATGGTTAGTACCACTTATTCTACCTCTAATATTGTTTACACTTCAAAGTGATATTGTATCGGTCTTAGCCTAGTGGATAAGACTAATTAAGGTAACCTAACCTAACAATAGGTCAGGGGTGGTTCGAATGTTCGATTATCCCTCCCCTTATATTGTGCTGGCATTGCGTATCATTTGACACCTAAAAAAAGTGAAATTGTATTGTCGGGGTTACTAAATCTAGCCTTCATCATATTTTGCTTATATATCTCATTTAACGATAGTAATATTACGTGGACATGCTGTAGATAAGCTAGTATAAAACCATAGTACAAGGAAATAATCGACATTATATTGTTAGCTAATTCGTACACGTCCTTTCTTTTAACTTATATGCATTTATTTTCAAAATTTTCCACATGATAACAAAATAAAAATAGTGCCCTAGAAGACAAGATTTGAAATTTTGAATACTTTGTCATGCTTACACAGTTGAATAACACATGAGTTTAATAGATAATATGAATAATATGAATGCTTTGTCAAGCGTGATTAGTTTAATATGTTCATGTTAAGATAATACGGATCAATTCGATCATAGACTTAAATTGACATTGACATTGTTATTATTTATTCAGAATGTGTTCTGTTCTTATGGATGATACTTAGTGTTCCGGGTGTAATTACGAGTGTAATTATGGAGCAAGTTTGTGGTTCACGTAAGCTCGTAAGATGTAGGTGGAAGCTACCGGACTCTTGTATCTTCCTGCAAAATGAACAAACGGAGGGCACGGCTTGGGGCCGTGCGAACTCACTCCGACGCTCAAGTCAGTGACTTAGAGATAAGTGTAATTGAGGAGAGATAAGAGAGTTGATACCAAATGATGAGAGAGGATATTTGTTA
This sequence comes from Silene uniflora, assembly GCA_018983105.1. Lineage (NCBI taxonomy): Eukaryota > Viridiplantae > Streptophyta > Magnoliopsida > Caryophyllales > Caryophyllaceae > Silene > Silene uniflora. Next base: position 26,786 of record JAGPOY010001656.1, read on the forward strand.
TATGTTGTGATTGTGGTCGAGATTGTTGAGATCCTTTTCACGTTGAGAGTGA
>JAGPOY010001658.1:0-16655 GCA_018983105.1 Silene uniflora
TCTAGTTTAGCCTATTGTTATGGGCTTGTAACTAAAACAAACATCAAATCATTCCCGCAACATTTTGAGCATTGTCGAACCGTTAGAAGATACAATAGTTTCTAACTACTCGTCATCAAACATAGAAGATCACTCACTGCCTCACTGGTGCATCCTCTTCTTCAACTTCATTCTCTCCATTTTCTTCAATTGTTTACCTTTGATTACCTTGATTTACGAAGCGAATCATATTCTTCAGTTATTTTTCTGACTCACAAGTTACATTTCTGGAAGTAGTTTCACAAATTTAATGGTGTCATTAACAATGCAATCTTAATTTACCTGTTTCGAGCACCCTTTTCCGTCTCGCAAACTGGGTATTGAACCAATTTGTACTGTATTTGCTGAATGTTGTTTATTGAATTTGCACCCCAGATGTTTGTTGAAATGCCTCAGTGAACTAACAGTTTTTATTATTGTTACAATGTTGAAGACATGGGGTTAATAGTATGTTTTTTTATTATTGGTCGATTATTTTGTAGATATGATGAAGTATACGAAGCCCTTAAGCTTGTTCCGAGAATTGCAGAAGTCGAATTTGCTAGAACGAGGTCGGTTTCTGGGGTTGGATGTTGGTGATAAGTATGTTGGACTGGCTTTGTCTGACTCTGTTAACAAAGTTGCAACCCCATTAAGGTTAAATTTTGCTGCAGATTATGCATTAGTTTTAGTTTAGAGTTTCTTTTCTTTTTTTTAATCATCGTAGGCTCGTAGCATCATTTTCATAGTTGAGGCATGGCTGAATTGCTATACAAAAAAATTCCTGCGATACTCGTTCTAAATTGTGTAATTGGCCCATTAATTTGCAGCGTTCTGCTCAGAAAGAAGGACAATATTGATTTAATGGCTGGTGATTTCCTAAGTTTGGTAAGGCATCTGCTGCATTATCTCTGCCTTTTGAATTTATTTATTTATGTTCTTGTGAATTCGTAAAGTTTTATTTCTTGTCTCTCTTTCGTAATTCTGTATTATTTGCTAGTTGCATCAAACAATGCTCATTCTGTGCATGAATAACTCCCTGGTTGCTGCACTGTAGTCCAGTAAGTCCGCAAATAATATTCCACATGAAATCTGATTTTTTTTCGTTATTATGATCATTAATTCATTATGTCCTGTGACTCCACATAATTACTCAAGTTGCATTTTCGTCCACATCTTACGATGCTCCATTATTCACGTGCAAAAGGAACCATGAAGTTTATCCATGGACAAAGGGACTTAAGGAAGTACTTAATTCTAACAGTGTTTTTTGTTGCTTGCAGATTGAGGAATTTAATCTGAGGAGCTTTATTGTTGGCTGCCCTTTCGATAGGCAACGTCCTAGTTCTGATGTGTGTTCTTCTTCTGGTGGAGAACATTTCATGCCATTACGGAATCAGTAATTTCACTAAAACAATTTTTAAATGTTTTTTTCCCTTTGTTGGTCAGGCTGCACAAATAAAGGTTTTTGTAGATGATCTTTGCAAGACTGGTAAACTCAAAGGTGTAAAATACACGTTCTGGAATGAGTGCTATACATCAAAGGTAAGTTTTGCATATTTTGGAGGTTCTTTCAGTTTGCCATATGCTATATAGAATGATATCACTCGAGTATATAATCACGGTGATCGGCAAGCAAATTGGCAATGGTTTTCTCTTTTATGCCGACTACACTAACTGTCGTCTTTGGTTGTCAGAATGTCGAATTCCTTTTGAAGCCACTACATTTGCATCCGGTGGAAATGAAAACAATTATTGACAAATTTGCTGCTGTGGGCATCTTGCAGGTAAGAATAAGATATTGCTTAACGCAATGGCTTATTAGCACTGAATCTTTTTAGGTTTCTACCGAAGATATCTATGAAATGGACTGTGATTTTGGGTTAGTTCCAATAAATTGTTGGCTAACACTGAAAGCAAATTAAGAGTCATTATACTCATTTTGAGGTTGTAATGAACCCGCATTGTGTCACTAACTTATGGATTCATAGGGATTGAAGTTCATCAAGTTCTTTCATCCTTTGTTATTCTTGGTGCTGATTCCTAACAGACTGCAGCATGAGTTCTTGACAGTTCTTTCGTACTAATTGTTTAGAATTCTCTGGCGTTCACGTCTTGATAAAATATGCGTGAAAAAATGTATGCTATACTTGCGAATGGTGCTTAAATGCTGAAATTTGTTCATCATTTTCCGATTTCTAGATTATGATTCATGATAATATTCTTGTTTCAGGGGTACCTGGATTATGTCAACCGGAGTAAATTGCAATCTGATGTAGAAGACTTGACTGAGAACAGCTGAGTGGCTCATTTTTGCCCACCACCTGCAGATTTGCTCTACTGACTAGTCATTACCGTGGCTCATTTGTATTTCTTATTAGACATGAATAACTGTTTCAATTTCTAAGGGGTAATTCTCCGGCGTTTGGAGTAACCAAAAAANAACCTCCCTCGACCCTCTCTATGCTTCTTAGATCATGAATAGTGAGGTAGTGACGCATTTCACGACATGATTACAAGACGTCCGGAAATAATATGTTTATATGCACAATTTTTGTGTGATGTTATTATATGCAAAAGCTTGCATAAAGGTTTTTATATTGTCCCATTTTCTCACACGAACAATTTTAATGAAACGGAGAACGTAAATTATACAATAAGAATGTAAAAAAAGGGTAAAAAGTTTACCATTCCATCATGAATCCATTGATCAATTGAACTCCATCAAAAGTGCATAAAACATGAGCATTATTACCAAGAATCAACAGGAAATAGTTGACAAGTGCATCTTATAAAGTTTCAAACACGAGATTGAAATTTTATCGGAACATTCATCGTAAAAACTGAAGTTAAATCTACATTTTCAATGGGAGGCGACGATGTTATATTTACAAAGTCGGTTTTAAGCGTTAAAATTGGATCCGAAGCAGGACGAGAATCAAACTCAAACAGTACTTGCAAATTGTGCATTAGAATCACATGTAGCCATGCAGGAATGCCAGGAGCTACATTGAGAGTACAAATAGCGAAATGCCATTACAATAACATTAAAATGATAATATCAATATCGATACTACGAATTCTCGACCTAAATCTTAGTTAGAACAGATATACCAGTAATGTAACTCTCCTTACCAAATCTACCTAAATTCCTCGGAAACTAACCATCCTACAATGATGAATGCAGGGCTTGAAGACAGTAAGCTTTCTTCAGTAGAATGTCAAGAAACGCCGTTAATAATTTGACAATCGTCAATCCTATCCCTCGGCAAAAGGCCGATAACGTCCTTATGGAAGCTCATCACCATAAGGCTTTCAATACACAATGTATCTACAAATAAGCACCCAAGCATAATTATTAGTTAACCACTTGCCAAGTCAATCCCGGTCATGGGTTTGTTGGAGTCAATTTCTTTTGGACCAGGCCATGAGCCTGCAACATTTTGGGTAGGAGATGCCTTCATCCCTGATAGCTCAGTACACTTCTCGTCTGTCTCGTTTAACTCCGTGCTCTTTCCCTTGATACTCCCATAAACAAAACTGCACACTACAACCTGCCAAAACAAGTTGTGAACTCGTATCAGGAAAGCGAATGTCTTTTTGTTAGTAAATCAGCTATTGGACTCACAGTACAATGGTTAATACAATAACATTATCCCGTGTCTCAATGAGTCCCGCTCGTGGCAAGGTAAGACGTACGGGGAGTCCACAAGTGAGCAACAACCTAACTCCTTCGTCAGAGAGGCTGTTTCGTATGAAAATTTGTGTGGTAGAGCAATATGACAAGACTACTTCACAATACAAAAAGAAAATAGAGAGTTTATAAGTCATTTAACATATTCCGTCCTACAATGATTTTTTAAAGATATTACCTAGGAGATGAGAATCAGACATTACCAAGGAAAACCAAAGACAATGACGGAAAAATATAAACCTATATAATACCTGGACCAGTCTCGAAGCGACCAGCGTTCCTCCGACTGCACCACCAATTACACGGCCATCAGGGCTAGATAGGGAAACATTAACACCACCAATCCGGTTACGAGATCCATCAGTTTCCGCTACTAAATATGAACCAGATAAGCATAATATCTCAAAACGGCCCTACAGATGGATAATAAATTTACTTAGCATCAACCTTTCTAAGCAAACAAAGTATGAAGTAAAAGTTGTCGCAAGCTTATTAGAGTAGACAATGAAACAACCAAGGCAAATGACAATTACAGGTTCATTTCCCAGATCACATCATTTTACACACCCCACTTCGAAGAGAGCTGATTGAGTCCCTTAATACTCAATTTACAAGATATAGGTCTTATGATTACATTGATTAGATATAATACAGCATTTTCGTCTTGAAGGCTTCTGCTGAGTAATTAAACTTCAAACCATTAACTAGCAACATTACGTCTCGAAAGAACATGAAACACATCTGAACAAAACGTTTCCAGAAATCAAAACAAATAGACTGCACAAACAAGTCACGAGTTTTGAGGCTTTTACGCTAAAGAGCCTCTGACATAACATATATGACCTGGCAACAGTCACATGAACAGACTACAACATTTCACTCAGGTCTTACAGCCCATATTTTGTGCAAGAAAAACAATGTCGATAGGTTACACAGCGAACTGCTTTTCTTGGTAACCATGTTATCTGACCAGTGCCTTCAGTATAGCAATTAGGTTGCCCAGCAACTAAGATTCTAGAAGCTCAGGCTACTCTGGTGATGAAGCTAAATCATCAACTTGATGCAGTACTTCTGCCGAAAGTTGGACTTATATTGCTCATACAAGTAGCTACAGACCCAGTAAAAGAGGGAGTTGATGGTGGATGTATACTTAGAAATTAGAATTCATTTGGCTAACCACGGCAACAGATAGAAATTATAACATCCTAGATATTACAAATATGAGTGTCATTTAGCTTAGAAAATTTCGTAAGATGCAAGAATTTCAAATACTCCTGAATTCTCATTTCCTACAAAATGGAGAAAAGAATTACCGAATCCTATAGATAGGTCAGTTCTAGTCGAATTTGTATTTAATATTGGCAAGCAAACATATTTAACAAATTTCAGTGGATTTGATAAAGAAGCTTGATTCCAATAAATTGAAAATTTGTAGGTGGTGTTGATTCCTTGAATAACTGAACTAACACTTACGAACACTTGACACAACAAAAGAGGAGATCACAAAAATATAATCAAGACAAAAACAAACAGAAACACAACATATTGATATTTTTGTCTTTGTCTTCTCAGCTTATACAATCAGTGGATACTCAATAATGAGGGGGTCGTCCCTACAAATAAAATCAGTAAGCAATCTTTCAAAGATTTTGTGATAGACATTATGATGATTTACCTGAAATGAAACAGTTCCAGTAGATGATGCAGGTTGGCGTAGTGTGACTGCGGAGACACCACCACTGCCTGACATAATGCATAAAGCTCTTGGCCTTTGTTGTGCAAACGAGAGTATTTTTCCTGCAATGTCCTGAGAATTACACTAATAAGTCCGTCAATACTTATCAAATATAGCAATCCATCAAATCAGTTTTTAGGCAATTAACTTCCCAAGAAAACATGTCCTTTAAGGAGGGAAGAAAAGAAATGCCTACAGTAGTTTTAGGGGTGTCTTATGCAACCTTTACGCGCTGTTATGGTACTAAATCTAGGCCAAGAAATCACGCTTTGACGGAGTTATCAGGTTTTGAAAGTAGCCGAACCCATTTTGGGGAGGTACAGTCAAGTGCAAGGCATTATAATTGAGATCAGTCAGTGATGGCCAATACCAAGTAACTCTCAAATTATGAAGCTGTTGAAACCATTCCCTATGTTGAGAACGAAATGAAGCGGTTTCCAAATGACTGTAGCAAGAATAGGATCAAATAGTCATCACTACATAATGTAAGAAGAGCAGACACTTTAGTGAATTTAACTTTGTTCCATCATGCTTCAAAACCAAAAAATAATTCGTCATTGACTCCACTAGAAAGAAAAAATTAAAAGGCCAACTAAACCAATCATCAAAAGATTTGGGGTACATACTTCCCTGCGTTATTGACCTTTAGGAACACCCTTTATCAACTATCTACCAATATTTTCTCCAAAGAAAAGGAATTTACAACAAAAAAAAAAAGAAAAAAAAAGGATGCACTATGAGGGCAAATTTTTGTTTTCCTCGAGAAAGCGAATAATAGTCTTAACATTCAATTCCTGCGAACATTGGGTGATCAAACCCATAGAACATCCCACAACTAAGTGCTAACATTTTATCAACTATCTAACAACAGAGAGATGTAGCAGTATCATGCTACACACAGGGTTCCCTAAAGCTCGTTTCTCAAAAGTAGATGCCTTCACATAACTCTGTACCTTTAGCAATAGTATAAAAAAGACTTCTTCGCGATAGGCATCGTCTTTCTGAAGTGAAGGCCTAGTACTAAGAGTATGTTTGGCCTAAATTTTCAAAGTGTTTTTTTGCCAAAAAAAAAAAAAAAAACACAAATTGGCCAAATACACAATCATTCAAAAGTTAAAAATAATATCTTCAAAGCTCAACAACCATCATTTTGCCCTTAGAAATAGAAACAACAATTTGGTGCTTTTAACTTTTGAAGTACACTTTTAAAAAATTGAACTTGAGAAACAAAACCTCATTTTTAATAAATTAAGCCAAACATGTTCTAAGCTGTATAGTAGTTAATCAGCTTCCTAAAATGGGAAGTATTGCATATCTAGCAGGTCGCACAAAGTAGCATTTATATTGTTATGGTATTATGGCATACCTCTCCAGGTTGCACATGAATTACATGAGGCATAAATGCGACGCCTGCAGAGTTGCTCATCCAATCACCTAGCAAGAATATCATAACAATATAACTGTTATGCATTGTCAAACATAACAATCAATCTTTTTAAAAAGATGAAACATGATTTATATGGTGTAAAACTGCACTTTAGAGAACCAAAAATGCAAATACAACAGTTTTGCTATTAGCTCCTGAAAAAGAGTAGATTTGAAACCAACCTCCACTTTAACAGTTTATAGTTTCCACAATGCAATGGCAGAGCTAAAGCTAGCAAATTCAGATCACAAAATGACAAAAGCATTCATAAAGCAACCAAATTTCCATTAAACCATAGCATAAATACTCATTTACCGAACCAACAACATTACCCAGTGCAGATTAAAAGGATTGGGGTTGGATATACGCAATCTTATCCTTGTGTTAGCAACACAATAAGGCTATATCCGAATGACCCCAAAATGAAAATTGCTTCGAGAACTTCATTGGCTAAAAAGACATGCAACAACCTACTAAATTAACATACTCTGACAACAATTCTAACCAATGAATATATCAAATTGACATTACTCAGCAATTAAAAAAATGCAACTAAATATAGAATTAAGATTATGAGATATAAATGAGCTTACCAACAGAGGCCAACCTCTGCTTCCTCCCAGACCCAGGAGGCCTTCCTCTCTTTTTCCTAAAATCAGGTGTACCTGAATTTGGAGAGGAAGGTGATAGAGCCAATGCCATGGAACCTGAACCTGAACCCGAACCCAAATCCGACATCGAACCCAGTCCTACAACCCCATTAGCCCCATCAGGCCTATATTTCCTAGGCCTACCCCTCTTCTTCTTTAAGGGCTCACTCAAAGAACCACCAGCAGAAGCCACAGTTATTGAAAAACCTTGAGGAGGTCCATTATTAGGCTGAGACATTGAACCTCCTTCCACATTAAATGCAGGTTTAATAACAGCATTTGCATCAGAAATATTAGGGTTTATTGGTCTATACCCAGGTGGTGGTGGTGGGCCAGTGAAATGACCACCATGCCCTTGTTCTGATGCACCAGAAATTGCTCTATTATTAAAATAATAAGGTGATGAACCTTGCAATGCCATACCTTCTCTCCCATCCATACATTTACTTCACCCAAATTAAATCACAGAAACCAAAATTTCTGAAAAAAAATCCCTAATTTTATACACAAATATCACAACTTTATGCTGAAAATTAGGGTTTTAAACCCTTACTACACAATCAATTAGTAAAATTAGCTCACAAAATCAGCAATTTGAACTTACCCAGATGCTCAAATACACAATAGATCTCTAAAGTAAGTATTTTCTAGGGTTTTTCTGGGGAAATATGAAATCATTGATCTTAAAAATTGAAACTTGAACACTGTAAAGTAGTGTTTAGTAGATTTCTGAGATACCCAGAAAGGTAAAACTCAGAATTTTGTCAGAAATTACTTAATTACTAACAAAACAGCACAACATGTTAGGGGAAAAGGGGGGAAAAGACCTAAAATTGAATCAAGATTGAAGAAAATAAATGGACAATAGTTAGAACTTGAAGTAGCAGTTTAAATGAGAGAGAGAAGAGAAAGTAAAAAGTTTGAGAAAATGTAGAGTTATACTGTACTGTAGTACAGTAGTATTGAATTTATTTGAAATAAAGGTGACTTCTTTTATAAGTTGCAATAATTATTGTATATATGCTGTGAGACGGTTTTTTCATACTCCCTCCAATTCACTATATTCACTACAACAAGCCATGGCACGGTACTTAAGAAAAATCGTTATAAAACAATAAAGGACAAAGGGTGGGGTTTGTGTGTAAGAGAGAGGGATGAATTATTAGGAGTTAAATAAGAAATTGTGGGGCCAAAACATTAAAAAAGTAATAAAATAAGAGTAAAAGAGTTGTGTGGGGTTTAGTGATAGGAGAGAGGGATGAATAAAATAAGAGTAAAAGTTACCAAAAAAGGAAGTGTAGTGATTACTTGAATAATCCGTTTTTGGAATGTGTAGTGATTATAGTGAATTGGAGGGAGTATATAAAGACACTCATTTATCGGTATTCGGTAGGCACGGTAGCAATAAATGAGTATCCAAGTATCCAACGGATAAAATAACATTATAAGACGGTTTTATTTTATAATGGGGCAATCGGCCTGTAAAATGTGATACAGTAAAAAGATGTAGCATCTGAGATTCTGAGAATAATTCTCAGATGTGAAAATTGAATTAAGTTCAGAGATTTCAGATGTATCAAGGACAAGGTGACCTAACTTTGATTTCCTCTCACTTGCTATTTTGGTGTAACAAAATCTGCTTTTATTCAATGCTGTACAGTGAGAATACTACTGTACTGTACTGTATATATCTGTAAATGTTGACTGTACAGTGTAGTCTCAGTCTCAATTCTCAAATAGGTCAAACTCAGATTTAAGATGTTAATAAAATATTTTTGAATAAAAATTAGTGAAATTTTATCGTCCAGCCGAACCCGTATTTGATTTCTGAATTTAAATTGTTTCTACTGTGTTACCCGGCGCTTTCAAGTTCAGGAAAATTTCCGCAAAGAAAGATAAGACATGAGAGATTTCCATTGCATTAAGAACGCCTAGTAATAACACGTAAATTTCATGTTACTCTTTGATTTTCACTTGAAGGTGTCAACAAGTTCTACAATAGTACAGCACAGAGAGGCATGAACTCAGTCATCAGATAACCATGAAGGTCTACAAGAATAATGACATTCATACAATGTTCTCAGATGAAGACAGATTCTATTAATCTGCTATACTCTGATATCATCTACTCTGAATGCTGTTTTCGGTTAGGGTCAGGTCAATTTGAATTGGTCATTCACATCGGATGAGTTTTGTCAGGAGTGGTATGAGGATTTAACGATATAGATATACGTACAAGAATTTACAAAAGCCAATCGATTAGAGACTTAGGGCAGGAATTGTATGAGGATTTAATATTTTCTGTCCAGGCTTTTACCTCTTCACACCTCGACCTTTTTGCAGTCTGCTCCTCTCTAAGCATCTCAATCTCATGTTCAAGTCTAGAGATTTTAAGTTTGTTCATCGCTAAGCGTTTCTGCAGATTTTCCTCCTCCAAAGTAATCGCTCCTTTGGCTTCTTCCATTGTTTTGAGCTTATCCCTTGATCTCATCGATTCCTCAATCTCATCAAGGCGCTGATGCAACCACTTCATATCCAATTTCATATTCTCAGCATCTTTTACCGTGGAGTATAACTCCGCCATATCATCAGAACTAATGTCATCAATAGAGGTGACCTGGAGCTTCTGGATAACCCCGCAGATGCGAAGTAGACACCTTTTCTTAAAAGTTTCGGACTTGTGAGAACCTTGGGTTATGTTGCCATACTTGGTGTATATGGTCTGCAGGAGAGAAGTTTGGGACATCATGCCGCTTAAGTCAGCATCGTATTGACAATCATTTTCACAATGTGAAGTGTTGGTCTGACTTTGTAATTCTGTGGGTTGCAGATCCAAGTGAATTCCAGAGTTTTCACTTGTCTTGGAGACGGATCCTCCACTTGCACCAGCTACTATATCTGCAAGATTTTCAAAAGAAAAATCTTTTCAATATGTTTACTGTATAAGTAGTACGTGTCGATGTTAGCTAGCTTAATTGACAAAGTCATAGATGGGGGGGTACACAACACACGACTTTGGCGTAAAACCTGTCAGAATCATACACTTACCATCGTTACTCCCTTTACGTCTCCATAAAGGAACACAGAAGTAAATTGATTCCGAGAGGCAAACAAAGAAACTCGTGTTACGGAAATCAAGTTTCAAGGGTCCTCGAAATTATAAATGCAAGTAAGCAAGACAACATATTACAAGCAAACTGAACACAAGACATATCTTGCTTCCTCCCTATATTCCTCAGAATCCTACATCTAGCATTGATTCCATATCATACCTCTTTATCTTTCCTTAATCTACATTAGAAGCACAGTGAAAATCATTTGAAAAAAATCAGAAAATTCAAGGTTTGTAAAATGAGTACAGATGTCCAGTGTCTTTTACCTTCTATTTGAGTCCCACTAATTATAACATTCTCTTCAAGGTTGCTGTGAGTACGAAGCCAGTCGGGATTTTCACCAGATGATTCGACATGCATGGCACCAACAGATGAACCCCCTCCAAGCATCATTTTCTTGCTATCGCTAACCAAAAATGTACCCATATCCAGATCAGGGTTCTGCTCACTGCCACTACACAGGACATCTCCCTCGGAGTTTGGCTTCTGCTGAGCAGCTTCTTCAGGGAACATCAAAGTGTTGCTGAGCACTTTAGCTTGGGCTGGAAAGACCGAAGAAAAATTTGTTATGTGGCCTACTTTTCTCCACTGACAAAATTGTTGAAATAATGAATGTTCCTTGCATAAAACATATTGACCAATATTTTCTTGAAATATACATTTTCTAAAAAAATTTACACTAGTTATACAAATATTTGGAAAAAAAGCGAGATCGTTTACCAACAAGGTCCAACGGAAACAATAAAAATGGGATGAAGTAGTCAGACATAGCTGGTGTTCAAGCAAGCGTCAAACAAAACAGAAGCAGGTGAAAATAATGTATGCCACTTTGAAGAGCCGCGTTTATTTGAGCTGCAAAAAAGGCAATGTATAAACGCAATTGACGCGCCAAACTTCAAATGCATATTGAATTTTTTGGATAGCAGCTGAACAAAGACAAAAATGACAGCGGCCAAGTCGACAGCTTTGCACTAAATTTAGTATACTACCAAGAAGAATGAGAAGTGCAACAACCAATAAAAGAATTCAAGCCAGTCAGGATTTTCACCTAATGATTCCACCTGCATGGTCTCAACAGATGTACACCCTCCAAGCATCATTTTCTTGCCATCACTCGCCAAAACTGTACCCATATCCAGATCAGGGATCTGCTCACTGCCATTACACAGGACATCTGCCTTGGACATCAGCTTCTGCTGAGCAGCTTCTTCAGGGAACAACGAAGTGTTGGTGAACAATTTAGCTTGGGCTGGAAAGACGGTAGAAGAGTTTGTTATGTGGCCTGCGTTTTTGAACTGACAGATATTTCCTTGCAGTATACATTATCTATAATTTTTTGACATTTTATATTTAGTTGTACATATATTTCGAAAAAAGTTAAGTGTCAAAATTTGAGATCGTTTGACCAACAAGGTCAAATAAGGACAATAAAATGGAGTGAAGATAGTCAGACATAGCCGGTGTTCAAGAAAGCGTAAAACAAAACAGAAGCAGGTCCTCACATCTTGTAACGGGTCGGTGAAAATAGTGTATGCCACTTTGAAGAGCCGCATTCATTTGAGCTACAAAGAAAAGACAATGTACAAACGCAATTAACATGCCAAACTTCAAACGCATATGTGAAGCAGCTGAACAAAGACAAAAATGACAGCGCCCGCCCAAGTCGACAGCGTTGCACACAAGCTTTGCATACAAGTAGAGGGAATAGCAAAAGATTCAGTTGGCGAGTTGATCGTCTTTTCTTTTGCTGATCTGAAATACTCTAATTTGACAACCGTATCATAATAGGATGTGAAAAATTTGATTTTTTTTTTAGCATCTGAACTCCGGTTAAATCCTGGCTCCGCCATTAAGTAGAGTGTACTTATACTAACTACAGGATTTTGAAGACAGTAAAACCCAAGTTGATCAAGGATAATACCTCCTAGCTTCTGCAAGTTTCGAGGGCCGCGTAAACGACCAATACGACCTCTACCACGGTTGATCAGATTAGGCATCGGCTTAGCCGGCTTCTGTTTCTCCATGCTGGAATTCACAGCTTCATTGTGTGCCGGGGTTTCAATATAAATAAGTCGTTAGTGTGAAGCTGAATAAATAAGCAAACAATAATACTTACAACATCCAATGGACTACATCATTTTACATGTTTACATTCGTGGGATATTTGAATTAGCCGGTCATCAATCTTTATAATTATATCCGATTCGAATCTGAACTTTAGTGATACATACCAATCTTAAAGGAGTAAAAAAAAAAGACAAAGAAAAGTTACCCAACAATCCAGAGACTATCACAATATTCGGCTGTAGCTGAACTGTCGTTTCAAGAACCCGTAATTGTGCCCGACTCATGCCTTCAGAGTTCAGACATGATCCAGAATCATTTTGCACTAATCCACCACTCAACATAGTATATGATTTGGTGATATCTTCGCTTGAACATTGACCTCCTGGCAAGGGGTGAGGATTGATCCTCCTGTGTTCTTGGCTTGCACCAGGTATTTCACCTGCAAAAGTAGAACGTGAGTCGCACCATTAAGCGATGACAGTTTTCTTGCTGTCGGGTTTCAAACCAAACATTTGAGTACCTCCCCTCAATGACTTTACCAGCTAAAGGACGAAGAGACTAAATAGTAGTACCTCTTCCCCATCATCATATAGTTTACATTTTCGCATCAGGTTTCAAACCAAACTTATGAGTACCTCCCCTCATTTTAAGGCGTAAAAATGAAAAACCCTGTGTGCAACAGTCGGTTTCTAGAGTATCCAGACTAGAAGCATGCACCTACATCTACATCCAACACACGGGTTTGGGGCTGTGCTTGTAGCAAAGCCCAATTCACGAGTCTGAATGAGGTTACATTCTAAAACCGACTTCAAAATGGTTACAACTTACAAGTTCTCTCATCTTATCATTTGCTGATGTGAAACACTCTAATATCGACAAGAAGACAGCCGTATCATACATTCATACTAGACGTTTTTGAATATACACATCCTACATTCCTACTGATGGTTCATAATCTCATATGACAGTATCCCAAGAAACTAAAGTATTATGGAGAAGTACAACCTCTCAGTATTTGCCATATACCCGTGCCTCGTGGCCGGCCTCTGCATCGTTTAGTTAGATTGTTGTTGACAGTCTTGGCTTCGCGAAATGCAACTTCAGGTACAAACATTCACATATATCATTACCTTTACGAAACAAACTCAGCAACTCGACAGCATTTGACCAATATTAGAAACAGTGGCGGAGTTCAGGGGGCTAGAATTCTACAATGTCATTTGTTTACATTTGGTTTGGAAATGGGAGGGGACTACTTGTGGTTAGTGTTATCAAATCATACATAAAAAACACTCTAAATATAGAAAGGTAAACAAATGTAAACAAATGATCCAACGCCCAAAAATGGAAAATGTAAACAAATGAGCGGGACGGAGCGAGTAGCATTTTCAACCCAGATTGAATCCTACAGGCTATTGAAGACAGTAAAGCCCAAGTTGATAGAGCATGTTGTTGTATTTTGAATACAAATTGTACAACCCAACAAGGTACAAATAATAACGGAAATGAAACGATACAAGACGGTATATTACACCCAATCGAATCGTGTTGAACACACTTTTCTTAGAGTATTTCGACCATATAGCCTTTGGGTATCACGAAATCTCTGTAGGATAAGACGATTTTACTTTGTCTAAGGTAAGAACAAAGAACTTATGAACAATGAGAGTTTTTGTTTTACTTTATTTTTGTCAAATGAAAAACAGAATGAATGTGTTTTCATACGTTTTTCCTTTTTTTCTCACATATATATCCATTACGAGCTCAAACCATTTGACATAAGAAACCCGAATGCACTTAAATGAACTTGTGATCAAAATCACCAACATATGTTACCTCCTAGTTTCTGCAAGTTTCTCGGGCCGCGTAAACGAGCAATACGACCTCTACCACGGTTAATCGGATTAGGCATCGGCTTAGTCAGCTTCTGTTTCTCCATGCTGGGATTCACAGCTTCATTGTGGGCCCGGGCCGGGGTTTCAATATGCAAAATATATCATTGATCTTAAAATTTGCTCTGATGCTCAAATACACAATAGATACATATCTAAAGTAAGTGGTTTTAATATAAAGACACTCATTTATCAGTAAAATAATCGTTTTATATTATAAGACGGTTTTATTTTATAACCGTGCATCCGCTGTGATACAGGAGAAAGAAGTAAGACTATGTATATATCAATAACACTAGCAAGTTGGATGTTATAAATAAAAAAATAATATTTTCACTCTTTATTACTTTTCCACCTTTGTAACATTTATCCTCAATTTTTTTGCTCTATTAATGACTTTTTGGTGACACTGACTTTTTACTATTTAATATACTCATCTTATACTCTCTCTCATACATTACCCAATAAGCAAGTCATATGTGGTGAGGAGGGAGGTAACATAGTGTTGCAACACCATATTGCAGGATAACACAAGGTCATGATTTTTTTCTAGCCAACATTATTTTATTATTACTTTTTGGTGATTTTCATTTGTCTTCTTATGCTCAATGTTATAAACATAGTCTAAGCATCTGGGAATAACTGAAAATTCAATTAAGTTAAAGAGGTTTCAGGTGCCATTTTATTCAATGCTGTACGGTGAGAATACTGCTTTACTGTACTAATATCTGTAAAGTTGACTGTAGAGTGTAGACTGATTCAAAGCATGGGTCAAATTCAGATATAAAGTACTTCGTAGGATGTTACTGAAATATTTAGGGACTTGCTAAATCCCGCACAATATTTTACTAAATCCCGCACATTTTCCCCTCTTTTTCCGAGTATATCCCTCTCATTTCTCACACCCACCAAGATAGAAAAAAAGAAAAACTCAAAAAATACACACATCTCCATCTTCCCTTCCCCCCTCCCGATTGCTCATCATCAATTAAATCAAAAGAGCGTGATATTTGCAGCAACTTGACGCATGAAATCAGTTTTGTGAATTAAGGTTTTGTCATTTCAATAATCCAACTAATAACAATCCATCTAGCAGACATTCTATTTAATCAAATTTGCCAAGTCAGAAGTGAATTTAGGTTAGGTTGCCACGAATTTGATTAGTAAAATCGTCTGACCTTCCGATCAACCTACTCCGGCATCAATCCAAACCCTAATTATAAAAAGACCCTTTCAAAAAAAACATTATTATATTAATTAAAAGATGGTACTAATAAAATTGTTGATAAAACGGAGAAATACGTCTGGTATTTGCGAATACGATCTATAATTGTCGAGTTGTTAATGAATTGGTTTGGTTTGTGAGAAAGAAGGGGGATAATTTTTTTTAGGTCTTTTTTTTATGATAAAGGGTAATTATGGAAAATTATGGACAAATGTGTGGGATTTAAGTAAAAGGGTGTGCGGGATTTAGCAATTGCGAATATTTATGAATAAAAACTTAGTGAATTTTATCGTCCAACCAAACCCGTATTTGATTTCCGAATATAAAATATTTGAATACGATTTTTTAATAACTACTATTAGTAAATAGAAATATTCTGTAAATATTTTATATCGTAGATATTATCGTATTATTGTATATCATAGATCTTTTGTATTACGTTCACATTGTATGTACTCGTTATATATTCTAACGTAATGAAAGGAAGCCCTCAGGGATTCAATTACTTTAATGGTATCAGTGTCTTAGGTTTTTTTCGAAAAACACACCCATCTCCGTGCCTTCGCCGCCCTCGTCCTTCCCTCTTATGCTACGGCCATGACGAAAGACGGCGATTCCACGATCAATTCCGGTGCATCCAGCGGCAAGCCCGCGCTGCACCCTGTCTACTCCGTCACCAACATTCTTAATAAAGTTCGTATGCTCGACGGTGTCAAAATTACGTATTCCGCGTGGGTCAAACTCTTCACCCTCCACGCGAAAGGCTACAAAGTCTCCCATCATATTGATGGTACTCGCCCTCCCGCCAAAGCTGATCCCGCTTACGACGAATGGT
>JAGPOY010001659.1:0-16519 GCA_018983105.1 Silene uniflora
TTTATCGTATACCACCACCCTCATTTAACCATCGTTGCTTCCATAATTTGTGTGGCCTCTTTTTTTTACCCGAGAAACTCTTCGTTCGATTTCCCGACATTTTTTGTCCGGGACCTTGGAATTTTCATAAACTATGTATTATACATTACAATTTGAGCCGTTCGCGAGATTGTACGAGGTCACGTTTCTTTTTCTCCCACTTTGGTTACCATTTGTACGAGGTCGGGCTAGTAGGTACCTTTCTGATTTCACGCCCTAAAAAAAGTATACATATCCTCTATACGATTTTCCAATTTTCGATCGCGCCTTACATGCATCCCCAAATCTTCTCATTTGCTCCTCAAAATTTGTGTGGCCTTTCTATTTGACCCGAGGTACCCCCGTTTGATTTCTGGACATTTTTGCTCCGGGACCTTGGATCCCAAAAAAACCGTGTATTATACACTTTAATTTGAGTCGCTTAAGAGGTCGTACCAGGGCACGTTTCTTTTTCTCCCAAATTTTATACCACGTGTCCAGGGTCACATCAGGAGATACCATGTATGATTTAAAGCCCAAAAAGTTAGTAAACAGTGCTGTTACACGATTATCCGATATTCGACCAAGGCTGGTTTATCACATACTAACAATCTCAAATCTCTTCTTTTGGTGCTAAAGTTTTGTGTGGCCTTTTTATCTGACCCGAGGAACCCTCCGTTTGTTTATTGGACATTTTTGCTCCGGGACCTCGGAATCCCGAAAAACCGTGTATTTATACTCTCCAACTTGAGCTGTTCAGGAGGACGTACCGGGGAACGTTAATTTTTCTCCCAGTTCTTCTACCACTTGTTCGGGGTCGGTTCAGGAGATACTTTATCTGATTATACGCCCAAATAGTTAGTATACATCACCTTTATACGATTATCCGATTTTCGAATGAGTCTAATTTACCGCATATCACCACCCTCATTTAACCATCGTTGCTCCTCTTAATTTGTGTAGCCTCTTTTTTTTACCCGAGAAACTCTTCGTTCGATTTCCCGACATTTTTATTCCAGGACCTCGGAATCTCCGTAAACCGTGTATTATCACACTTCAATTTGAGCAGTTCAAAAGGTCGTACCGGAACACGTCTCCAAATTTGTACCATATCCACTTTATGTCATGAAAAATGGTCCTAACGTAACTAAAGAGACATGATTTGAAATACAGACATCTAAAAGACTTGGAAAGTATTTTTGTTTCAGTCGTGCCAGAAATAGATGAACAAGGAGTATTTCCCTTTTATTTTTGTTGTTTCAGAAGATTTTGAACTCCTCTTTAAAGCATACCGATCCTACTGAAAGTACAAAATCTCATTGGTTTCAGAAATCGGTCGAAAACTATCGATTCTGAAAGTTTTTATCTACGGTATTTGTGATGACAGGACCTCCAAAATTTGCACCACAGCCACTTTTTACCATTAGAAATCCGCAGGGTAACTAAAGGGACATATGGTTTGAAATAAAAGATCTAGAGGCCAGACGAGTATTTTTCGTGTCGTCTATAGAATACACGAAACAAGCTCTACACTTCATTTCATACGTATAAGAGAGTTTCGAACACTTGGTAGACTGGTAGTCAGTTTAAGGTATACTGGGCCTTACTGACAAGGTTTCGACAAAGCCTTCAGAATACCTTGAGTCGTGTCAAAAATAGACGAAACAAGTTGTACACTCCATTCTAAAGTCGTTTCAGATGGTTCTAAACAAATTACAATCAGTAACATGATCTGTTATCAGCTACGGATATTCAATCAACTAGGCGAACCAGTACACAAGATTACTAGTCGAATAGGGTACATGTTAAGCACTAGAGATCTAAAAGCTGCAGATAAACATCAGAAGAATAAACTGCCTACCAGAAATGATGTGAGTGAAACAGTGAGGTTATCATCGATTTTCGTGCTTATCGGAAGTGACTCCACCAATGTACTAGCGACTGACATACAAAAGAAGCCAGTGACCATATCCCAGCTTACAGGAATGAATCCAAACTGAGCAAAATAGAGCATGAACCTGTTCGCGTGCAAGGTCAGTCAGTTACCAAACTTATCATCATTCATGTGACCGTGAACAACACAGTCGATATAGGAAATAAAGGAGAGCACTTGTTTTGCTCTCCATTTACACCCTCCCACAATAACGATAAAAAAAAATGTCTTTCACCCTACCACTTGTCAAGAAATGTGTAATCAGCGATAACCCACTTTTAATGGAAAGCTTGCTCTGGCTCGCTCTTCAGATAGAGCAATGGAGAGCCGCTCTCCATTTTTCTACATCAAATGCACTTCGGAAGCATAAGAGTAAGGTATTGCATGTGGGTTAGAGAACATAATTTTTTTGCTCTCCAAGAAAAGGAAAATCATGGAAAGCTCATATTATACATGCTCTTAGTAAAGTTCAGGGGTAAGTAAAACTTACGCGACTGAAGTCAGAAATCCAGCAAGTAGCATGGCAATGCTACCTGCAAAAGACTTGTCTTTGTTGTAAGGAAGTTTATGCTTCCCTAACCTTCTTCCCACAATGTCAGCCAACCCTGGAAACATTACCCAAATTGCGTTATCATCAAGACTGAAAAGCATTGAATTTGACATATGAAAAAAAAGGAGGTCGTCTAACGTGAAATAAACTAAAAAAGGGTTTCACTAGCTTGTCCTGAATTCCACTGTTTCGTCCATGTTGAAAATTCTTCCAGTCGCGGTTTCCAGATGGGGGGGTAAACCTTTGACAACCACATCCATCCAGCTATTAATACTTGACCCATCCCAATCTCATTTAAGGCGGTGGTATACATAGACCCCATATACTCTTAAGCATGACTGCAAAGTAACGAGCCTTCGTGTCAGGCCTTGCTAATCACACTACTTGATTAGAAATTTAGAATCCGAATTTATTGCTTCTCTGCCAACCTAGTATCATAGAAATTCATAAAATTCGTAGAGCTAACAGGTCTAACACACTACAGTGACCTACCGTCTCCAGCGCATAAGTTGCATATTGCTCCAATCCCAATTGGGGATGTTCTCCAGTAATAAACACACGCAAAAGTAATGGTGGCAGCATAATACATAGGTCCCTTGAGAAGCTCCCTGAACCAAGAACAAGCTCATCAGTAACACATCATTATCACGGCCTTAAACGATTGAAGCTGAAGGCGGAAAAAATTCTACATTACAGCATTTAGGCGAGAGACAGTTTGAATGGAATTAGGATCTTCTCCATTTACTTCTCTCCAATCTCCGTCTCCATTACTTATCAATGGTTGAGATTTAATTTGGTTTCTCCATTTCCTCCACTTTTTTTGAAATCAATCACACCCATTGATAACAAACAGAGGGGGGAAATGGACAGACAGAAATGGAGAGGATCCCGGTTCTTTTGAATTAACCTTGAAAATGTGGATGTTACATCATGGATGATATATAGAAGACGACTTCGTCAGATAACAAACTAACATAGAATCATAAAATAGCAAATGTTAAGCCAGCTTTAAGTAAATTTGCATTTAGAAAAACCTGAAAATGAATGTCACCTGTGATCTCCAAATCTGCTCATTGACTTGACAGTAGCTTCATCTTTTTGTATTCCAAGTCCAATTACAAGCATGCGTAATATGTTGACACCAGGAATGAGACTCGCTAATACAGCTCCACGGGAACCAGAACTGCAGTCATACAGGATTCATGACCAATAACATCCCGAATAAAAAATGAAAACTATTCTGTAGATGTTAACGAATTGGGTCACCTGAATAATGGCCAACAAAGCATGAAAGCTAGCCCAATGCTGATATGTACAAGCTTCCTGTTCAGTTTCTGAATAAATAGAATATCAGCTAAACAAGAATATCAGTTGCTCTCTTATCTAAGATTGAACTACAGATCAAACCATTTTCAGGGAAAGACTGGCCCTACGACTGTAAATAATTGTCGGGTAGATCAGAAAACCTCAGTAAGGTCGCAAGTAATGTTCTGAAGGGCGTCATGGTCCAAAACTAAATAGTAAATGCACTCGCAGATTAAAACAATACGGATTATATAGATAGATTATCTCTTCATCTACTAAAATATCCTACCTGAGAAAGTCCACTTCAAGAACAACAACAACATTACCCTACTGCCTCGATGGCTCTGGCAAGCCGCGAGGCTTTACCATGTTAGCAACATTACAACATAAAGAGATTGTTTCCAAATAACCCAAGATGAACGAGAGTCTACTTCACCCTCTTCCGAAAAAAGTTCCCTCATCACAAACCAATTTTCTCGGGTTTTATTAATGCGACACATTCACAAACTACATTTTACACATCCTCAATGGCTCCTGCGAATCACAGGGTAAAGGGGTCGAATGAGTAGTCTTTCACTACTTTTTCCAAATCATTTGCCACATTCTTAAACCAAATACTTAAAACTCAAAAAGAAAAAAAAAAAATCCTTCACAGCCAAAAATAGCAACATATCACAACAAACTCACCATTAATAGGCACTACCACATGTCTTAAGCCGTGTTAACAACATAAAGAGACTGTTTCCGTACGGCTCAGACATTTCAATTAACAACGAAAAAAACATTACCCCAAGTGCCACAATACTACCATAACCTCGTGTTAGCAACATAAAGAGACGGTTTCCGAATGATCAAAACATTACAATTAACAACAAACAATAACCAAACCCATATTAACCTTATCAAAAACACCGCGTTTAGCAGTCTCTTGCCATAAACGAAGTAACCCAAGAGCGACACCACCGGCTACAGCGGTAGCACAACCATCACTCAACATTTCATTAACCGGCCACATGATTGATTCACCGCCAGCTGTCAGTGCTTTTACAGCCGTCCGATTACGATGATGAAGTTTTAATCTAACGGTGAAAGATGAAGGTTGAATTTGATGAGGAATGGGTAGTTTTAATGGAGGAGAAATGGAGTTGACGTACACAAATACAGCTGCCATTGATTTTTTTTATTGTATTTATTTATTTATTGAGGGCTACATTGTTTGTTAGTTTGTTAGTGACAGTTTGATAAATGGTTTTTGTGTGTCATGTTAATTGTTAGGTACAGTACCTTTTTTTTTTACCGTACTTGGTGAATTGATTGTGAATTCTCAATAATTGCTTCTCAATTATTTGTACCCGAGATGATCCTGAACCGTTTAATTGTTTCACAAATTCTCTTTTGTGACGGACATGAGTTCGTGGAATTATTGGATTTAGTAGGGATGACAATTGACAACGATCTGAGCCTAGTTTTGGCGGATTAACAGGTTCGAGGGGACCTTTGGGATCTGTTAAAAGAGAGTCTCGGCTTACCGTGTTGTCGCGTACCGCTCGGGGTTTGGTCTCTCAAAGGTGTATCGCTCTAGGCTGCTAAGGAGAGATGTTCCACATTACCCAAAAAAAAAAAAAAAAGTTGGACTCATTTTTCATAATTTATAATGACGTATTTCCACGCCATTTTCATGAAATTAACTTTCAGGGATATTAATTTTCAAAAGAAAACTATGAATCAAACCAATCTAAATCTAAGACGATTAAAGTTTCATACTTTAAAGTTAGTTGATAATGAGCTTCAAATGTCTAAGAGAATCGGGAGCTTTTAAATACCGAGTATTAAGCTTAATAAGGTTTGAACCGAGTTTAAGGCTCAAATTCTCAAGCATAAGCAAGCTCTAGCTCAAATTGTCTCGTTTACCCCTTAGGCTATACGGCCAGGGTTCAATACTTCTGTACGTCAAAACTCGACTCAAAATCTTGTGAACTTAATAGAAACCTTTCAAGAGGAGGGAAATAAACAATTCAAACTGAAATTTTAAGATTAAAATATGTAAAGAAAATCTGATATCGAAATTTCATTACGATATGCTGCATATGTTAAATAAACAGTTTACGAGCAAATTACATGACAAGCAGAACAACTGTATCTATCGACTCTTTGCACCCTTTTTATTGTTCATCAAACACGAACAAACCCAAGCAATGCAGGAATTAGCAACCAGCCTAATTCCGAGTGGGTTATACTTATAACCCTTCACATTTAGCTACTCGCTATTGTTTTTTACCCCATACCGGGAAATATTCATTAAGAATTTCCCACAGATAAATGTCTTTGACATTATACTCTTCATATATAAGTGAATATGCAATGCAAAGAGGCTAATTACTCGACCATCTTATCTGGATTGAACTTCAATGTCTCCCTCCATATAAGCTCCTTTATATCTTCTTCGTCCAAGGACGCTTGCTCAAAATCGAACTGAAAAGGTTGCGGACAAATGGGCTCTTCGTTGATCTCGTGAAGGCTTGACAGATATGGGTGATTCAATGCATCATCAACTGTGTAGTTCATGGAAAACAAAAGACATTGGTATCTCATCATTCAAAAAATATCGAAATAAGACACTGGAAAAAGAAATTAGGCAAAAGGGTATCAGTAGGTGTACCGCTTATCCGTTTGCTGGGATCAAATACGAGCATTTTTTCAGCAAGATCAAGTGCCAGAGGGGACAGCTCTGGAAACTTGTGTGAAAATGGCTGTTTCGGAATATGCGGTAGCTGCTTAACATACTTCCGTGCATTGTCGCTTCTTAGAAATCCGAGGTCAGAATCTTCGGGAGAACCCAGCATCTGATAGGAACGTAGGCGCAAAGAAACTAATCAAAAATCAATAAATTGAACTAAGTGGTGGACTTATATATATAGTTAATAACATTTCCCAGGTCACATGCTTTCACACCATTGTACTAAATCTCAAATTGAGACTCGAACAAAGAATCACCCATTACGGCCTGATTTCGGTCGTTGCAACATATATGCGGCTCCATGCATCATCAATTCACCATAATTGTCTACAAGGCTATCAACCAGGGATGCGTCAAACACGATGATTTATAAAAGATGAGCCACGTTTGGGATTGATGTTATATACTCCATTCATCATGTTTTCACATAGACAAATGAGAGAGTAGACGATGAATTAGTACCTGATTTATGAGGTTCAATTGCTGCAAGTAATCCTTGCCAGCGAAAAGTGGCTCCCTGTTAAGAATCTCCATCATAATACAGCCAACTGACCAGATATCAATGGCCGCTGTATATTCAGAGCAGTTAAGTAGCAACTCGGGAGCACGATACCACCTAGTTACGACATACTCTGTCATGAAATCTGCCTCACTAGTAGTCCTGGCAAGCCCAAAGTCGCATATCTTGAGGTCACAGTTAGCATTTAAAAGCAAATTGCTTGGTTTCAGGTCCCGGTGCAAAACATTTGCCGAGTGTACGTATTTCAGCCCTCGTAAGATTTGGTATAAGAAGTACTGACAAGAGAACCAAAATGATTCTATTAATGGTTTAATCAAAATCTCCGAAAGAACGTGTGAAACATAACATAATAGGATTAAGATTACAAAATTAAGATGTTAGAAATAATTGCTAACAGAGAGACACAAATATTGTTCATTTTTGTTACAAACAAAAATGTCAATGTTAACAATGTTCGTCAATGACCAATCGCCATTCTCAGAAGAAACCACCTAGGACTATAAAGAAGCGACAAAGAGTCCCAATCCTAAAGCCATATCTAGTCGAGAAATTATGGTTTCCACTTATCAGAAACACTGATCTCCAGAACTAACAAAACAAATACGGAGTACAACTCACCCGATCCCCCAGAATTAACTTTCAAATTAAGCCACAGCCACATTGATAAACTCAAATGCCTATCAAACTAAGCCAAAGAGCTTGAGCAACCTTAAACAAGAGATCCTCCTTGGCTTACTTGCTCTAGCTCATGACACATACATTGAACGAAGAGGAGTGATATCGTGTGTGATGTACTAGAATTATCATGTTTATTTCTCCTACTTACATAATCCATCTAATTTCTGACCTATTCAAATACTTCCTTCGTTTAATTCCTTAAGACTAGTCCCTATTATCTAGCTTATGTTTTCTATAACCACTTAACCAGTACCGCCGGCACCTGCTCACAGCGCCATTCCTTAATTTATAAGAAATTATCCGACCAGTAGGAATCATGCTCAATGATTGCCTACTAAAACGAGTTGCTCCTGCTTAAGTAATAACAATTTGTTGACTCAACCTTTGCGACAAAAAAAATTCTAAGATTCAATTACACCAAATAGCGTAGAGTTATAGAGAAAGTGGCTTCGAAGACTAACTGCTAAATCGCGTCAATTCAATAAGACTACTCAAGCCAATACTACGTAGAGAATAATCACTCCCGTTTTTTCATGTTGAAGGTAATGGTTGTTTAAGCCTTCAATGTGTTTCATTATCCTTTGGTTGTAAAAACAACTTATATTTACAAATAGACTATCTATGTAGGCAGAAGGCTTGGCCTATGAAAGCAACGACAGAAAGATTCAAATTCAAGATCACCTGGCAATGATCATCTTTAAGCTCCTGCTCGGACTTTATAATTTGATGCAAATCAGTATCCAGTAATTCATACACAATGTAGACATCATTGAACTTTTCTCTATCAGGAGGCCGTATAATGTCTTTTATCTTGACAACCTGCATTTGAAACAGTCAAACATAGCTTAAATTCAGTCAGTGAAAATAAAATATATACTCCGTATCATATGAACTGTATGATTCTACATTCCACCAAATTCACAACTTTTATATGACAAATTACTGCAACATTTAGCTCAAATACCGCGCTGACAACCAAAATGAGAGAAAAGATAGTCCACCAACGTGTGCGAGCAAACACGCACCTCCAAATAATAAAAATAAATAGATAAAGCTTAAACATTGTGAGTAATCTGATTACATTGTCATGATCCATATGGCAGAGGAGTTTGATTTCTCGCAGAGTCCTTTTTGCATCAATCTTATTATTAAATGCATCAGCAATCTTCTTAATTGCGACATCTTCATTAGTCTCTGAATTTTTTGCGCAGCTGTCACCAAGTTGAAAAGCAAGAGAACCAGTTAAACTAACGTCTGAGAAACATGGAAAAGCAAGGAGTAGTTGAAGCAATGAAAGAATCGATGAAACAACTGACTTTTTTAACAATACACAGAACGGAAACTAATCGGAGTACACATACTGCCACAAATTAAAGTGTCATTTTTCAAAGACCAAGTTCAATTTCATAGGATTTTCACCACGACAGTTGAGTAAATTGACTTCACTAACAAGTTCAATCAGAAACATCACATCTCAGAAATGCATTTTATCCACTTTAATACAGATTTACAGGCTTGCAGCATTATCTGAATTTCAAAAAAACATGGTCCGTGATGTTCTTGTCATACTATACAGTACACACTAGCACAATACTAAAAGCCTAAAACCACCGCGCCAACATTAGACTACCACTCACACCAACCCCTAAAATTCCACCCATCAATCCAAATCTCTTCCTTATCGAGGAAGTTGAGCTCATTTACTAAAGTTCTGAGCTCCTTCACGGTGTTATAGAACTTCGCCTAGCTACGTAACTTTGTAAAGGAGCTCAACTCCTTCCAACCGATAGTAGGATCAAGTAATTGCCACCAAGGAGATACAGCTCAAATGATCACAACATTATTAGCTGAACGGAACAAATGTTGGGGTGACAACATAAGTCCCACATCAACAAATGAGAGGAGGTGTCCAAAGCTAGTCCCACATCAACCCAATTCACCACCTACATTAGTATGACAACTTCGAAAAAAGCAAATCCCGGCACCTGTTTAACCCAAAGCAGACACTATCGTACTAGTATTCAAGTCATGATGCAGTCCCAACACCGAACAGCCAACCTAAAGCACCACTTTACCAGACGATCAGCATAAATTCTTGTATAAGTCGGCCTTAGAAAGTATATTTCACAAAAAAAGGTCCTTTTGCTAACTACTTTCGTAACATTTGTGTAAAACCGCCTTACACACCAATTGAACTATCAATACTCCGACAGACACCCAAATCAACAATTACAATAATTCCAATCAATTAAACATCAATCACCAAACAATTAACCAAACCCACAAGTCCACTATCAAGAATCACTAATCCCCATAAACCCATTAAACAATTACATAAACTACTCCCTCCGTCCCAATCATTTATTTACCTTTGATTAAAATACTGTCACAAAAAATAAAAAAGTAAACAAATGATTAGGATAAACCCATTGAAAAATTAAACTACTCCGTTCGTCTCAATCATTTGTTTACCTTTGATTAAAATACACTGCAAAGAATAAATAAAAGTAAACAAATGATTGAGACAGAGATATGTCTTTGTCAATCAATCAATTGAATAGGAGGAATACATTAGCCTAGTGCCTCAAATAACTCCCGCAAATTGCGGGATAAGTGAGGTCGGATATACGCAGCCTTACCAAACAATGCCATAAGCGCCACGACCAACAGGTTGAATAGGAGGAATATATTTAGAAGAAACCTCAAAAACATTGCCAAGAACATTGTAAAGCAAATAATTTCCATTATAAGTTGGAATTCCTTGAATTTTATTAACTTTTGGTTGATTCTCCATTGTTGTTGAATTAATTGAAGGAAAAGGGAATGAAAGGTGGTGTTTTGTGGGTTAGTGAGTATGAGTGTGGATGACTATTTTGACTAGTAAGAGTGCGCTTTGTTGTGGTGTGGGTACTGCTTTTGTTTTGCTCTTTATTTTTTGGGGAAAGTTTTTGAAATTTGAACAGCATTTGCAGCCACTTAATTACATTAATTAATTAATTAATCGAGAAATAACAATACATTATGACTAATCAACTTTGTACTCATGAATCATGAGTCGTGACTCGTGAGTGTGGTATTCGTATGGTTCTCGGGCAAGTTTAGATCCGATAAAGGTGTTCCAGCCTGAATGACCCGACTCAATAAGACGATAAGGTTGGCTGAGACTTGAAATTGACCTAAAAGTGCGACCCCAACTTCACCGATAAACATGAAGTGACCAATAATGGCCCAAAATAACTTGGTTCAGGCAAAATTTTTGACCCAAAGCGGCCCAGAACAATCCACACGACCCAAAAAGGACCTGATAAACTGTTTTCCCGGCCCGAATAACCTATTGTCAGGTTTAGGAAGGTCTGAGAATATATATTGACCTAGCTGTTATTAAGGATCGAAAATTTGAAGTCCGGACGCGGAAAAACATTGGGTTCCAAGGAAAACGAATCACTAGGTAATTGGGTAACTTTGTTAATCTCTAGGGAAAACGAATCACTAGTTTCGTGTTAATCAATCGAGGAATAAGATACACACATCTTGGCATAGTCGTAGACTTGTAGTGAAGTTGTAGACTTGTAGTTGTTGATTTATGATTAGAATTGTTTATTGTTGTCTTGACAATATAGCCCAGCCATTAAGCTGGCAAACCAACATAGTCATTCAGTTTGTACATTTCCAGGAATTACGATAATCAGACCCATTCAAACATCTCGGACACAATTTAGGCCGTTTCTTCGTTGGCCACAGAACCCATAATGGATCCAGTCAAAGCGCAGCGCATACAACATTTGATCACACACTTCAAATGCAAATCAAGGATTACGTTCGTTTATAAGTAACCTCTCAGGATGTGGAAGCTCAGTTCACTTAGACATACAAGAAAGCAGACCGGAGAATGCTAAATTACCTAAGGAAGCTACAATACTACACCACCACCAGGGGTTACCGACCACAACAATGGTCGCCTCATTCCTTAATATTATACTAAGGCCCTGACTCAAGACTACTCACAAAATGACTGCATTCTTTTTCACCTTGAGTAAGCGCTACCAAGCAGATGCTTTTAGCCTTCTCACAAGCAATTTGGAGGAACGTTTGCAGGGAACACCAATCGATAAATAAAGCAAACCTTTAACCTTTCAATAAAAAGAAAAAATCGTACAGGAGACTCCGGAGACCTACCCAAAAACACGCCAACTTACACCCACTGTATATTTTAGTACTAATGTCTAAATAAAACAACAGACCCTTGACACCAATTGGAAGCCAATGAAAAAGCACCGGCAGACAAGTGAAACGACAACAAACCCACACCACGCCAGTGAATAAAATGACTCACCGAAATAATTACTACTGTTGCTCACAACAAAAGTTGCCATAAATCATCATTAACTTAATTTAGGCACTAGAATCCTCGGCTTTCTTCTCATCGACCTTGACATCATCTTCCTTCTTAGTCACGGTTTCAGTTTCAGGTTTGGTTTCAGTTTTGGTTTCTGTTTCTACAGCTTTGCCCTTGTCACTGTCTACCACACTTAACTTCTCCAAAGCTTCAGCGGTCTCAGATGCCTCGGAGCTTTCTCCTTGTGGTTGTTGTGATTCTGCAACCTCTTGGAACATCTCCATGAATTTTTTGCAATCTGAAAATGACATCACATGAACATAGGGTTTAGCAAGTTATCACGCAGAGGATGTTCACAGCAGCAAAAGAACAAGGTCGAAGCATTAAACATCAATACTACCGGGGATAAAGCAATGAAAATACGACAAAATTTGCATTACCCCATCCAAAAGAATAAATATAGAACAGACAAACGTTAACCTAGCCATCTGGCAGATGAAACTGCATACTTGTTTTGGTCCACAATTCCCAAAATTATTGCAAGTTATAGATTGCATAGAGCCATAGAGGAGGCTAGCTATATGCGGTAGTTATAAACTTTCTAAAGAAAAAAAGAAGACATTACTTATTTCGATAAATTAAACGTCACGGGGAAAAAAAGGAGGGAAGCAAAAATCCCACGTAATGAATAAACTTCGTAGCAAGGGCTAAACTGGCGTTTCATATATTATCCTACTTCCAAAGCACTATCAACTTTCATAACACATTAGAATGTTAACTTACTAAGAGCAGGAAAAAAAACCACCCGTTAGAAAATTGGGCTAAGTCACACCTTGATCATTTACACTGTTTTAATTAAGGGCTTGCCTGGAATCTATGGAATATTTCGGGAGTAAATTTTAAATAGGAGATAATTACTAGAGAAGTTAATTGCTCGGGTAATGCATTCCTTGATGATAGGTTTAGCATTTTAAGAGTAATGATTATGATTATTGAGGTGCTCTTTACTCCAGTAATCATTACCCAGGGGGTGAGAGGGCAATATATTACATTTTCAGGATTGTAATAGATTCCTAGGGTAAATAATAATCTCACATGAGTCACATCAGACAAATCAGACAGAGAAAAAATAATCATAAATATTACTCCCCTGTTCCTAGGGTAAAAATAACCAGACAGCTTCAACATGTTCTCTAATAAGTATATCATTGCCAATAGCAATACCTCAGATAAATTATTTTCATACGTAGCTAAAATGGTTATATTTAGCCCAATAACATTATACTACCACAATGCCTCAAGGGCAAACGCAACTTTATCCTTGTGTTAACACCTGAATATCTGCTAGTCAGAAATGATTTTGTGGTGTTAACACAAGGGTAAAGAGGGGTATGATATACCCAACTTTACATTTGTGTTAACACAAAAACGCTGTTACTGAATGACCGAGAATGGAAACTGAGTCAAGAGCTATATCGAATGACTGCCACTTCATGATAAGAAGCGCAGCCAATTCAGTGAACCATTATGCTATATTCCACAATAATCCAAAACCAAAGAATAATGAGTCTGACTCTATTGGAAATGGGGAAAAGAAAAACAAATTATGAGGCAAGCAGGTTTCAAATCTTTTACTGCTAGGTATTGCTCATATTTTCTCCGTGATATAAAAATGAGCCCATTACATAATGGAATTCTTTCTAGACTTTCTATTATCACATTATGGCAGCTCCTACACCAATTTTAGTTGGCAATAATGAAGAACCAACATGTTTGGTAAATGCCTTTTGGAGATTATTAGGACGCAGGAAGACTCGTCACATTATAATTTGCGACCAAACCAACACTTATGCAACATGATTAAGTTAATCTAAGCCATTTTTTGCATATGATAAGAGAAAATAATCTTATTTTAAAAAACTAACCAGACCCAAAACAATTTGACATAGGGTGAACTATTTACAATTAACAATTACTAAAAGCGGTCATTTGAATATACGGAGCTTTTGAGACAGAAAAAAGCAAATCACAAACTCATATTTATCTGTCTTTAAATGAAAATCAATTAAGATCACACAAAGGTATATATAAATAAGCTACAAGGGTAGAATAAAAAAAGAAACACAATAAACATCGTGAGACTAACAAGACCCCTACTCATGCAACCAATAATGTCACATGTTGAAATGTTAGAAGCCAAGATGTGAGAAAACTTGGGCTAGGTAACACAATAACAGCCTAGGAAGCATAGTAGCCAGCAGAAAAAATAAATCAAGTGTAGGTCAAAACAGTGGTCCTTGTTTCTCAATATTGTCTAGACTGAGAAACTTCGAACACCACAGCGAAAGGAAACAACACAACAGTACAATGATTCCTTGTCCAAAGTTAAATGAATCACTGATTAGTATCAAAGCAATATCAGAAAGCTTTAGGGGTCGCTTGGGATGGGAGTAATTACTAGGAAGTAATACAGCAAAAAAATGAAAATGGGATATTGCAGGCTAGTAACAGTGGTGGAGGGTAGAAATGGAGATGGTGGGGAACAATTATCCCCCACCACTACTCACCTTCATTTTCTACTTCATTTGAGCTCTATTACT
This sequence comes from Silene uniflora, assembly GCA_018983105.1. Classification (NCBI taxonomy): domain Eukaryota; kingdom Viridiplantae; phylum Streptophyta; class Magnoliopsida; order Caryophyllales; family Caryophyllaceae; genus Silene; species Silene uniflora. The sequence continues at coordinate 14,678 of JAGPOY010001659.1, forward strand.
CCCCCTAATAATTACCTCCATCAGCGACCCCTTAGTAATAATCAATGTCAAAGGTGGTATCTAAACATCACATTGAGCGATAGTTTGAAATGAACAAAGAACGCATAATATTACAGTAGAAAAAACAGGTTCTCAAGCTCAAAGACCCTACGTAAACAATAGGATAGAGAAATAAATAAATAAATCAGTCAAAATAACTCACTCTCAACAGTTGCAAAGCGAATGCAAAACATCTCATCCTTCAACTCTTTATCGGCAAAATCACTAGCGTGCCACACACATGACTTGTCATTCCCAGCATGCTCCTGAACAGTCATTCCCGCAATAACTGCCAAGATCCAAATTACAGCACCTTAACACTTGATCTTAACCATAATAAAAACAAAAGATTTACGATTCTATAGATTGAAGTTATGCAACATACTCAGGTGATTAGCACAGATCTTGAGAGTTTTCGACTGGCGCATGACTAGCCGAACTTTGCCAGTCTCCTTATGCTTGAGGAACTTCACAGTACCTGAACCTCTCTCTTTCCATTGATTTCCTTCTTTATCAAATCTGTAAAGCTTCGATTTCCTACATAATATAACATTTAAAAGCTCGGATTAAGATCAAATTAACAAACCCTAGCAGGACAAAAACACTTAATAGAGTCCAACAGCTTCAAATCACATGTGCAGATCCAATCATGTTATTTCTGCCAACGATAGAAACGCGATACGAACTAATCAAAAGCAAAATAACGGTAGATTTATTGATATAAGATGATTGAACATGATAACTCATCACAAAACCCTAAATAACATAAAAATCCGATACTAATCGGACACTAAACAAATCAAATGCATAAAACAGTAGACGTATCAATAATCAAGAACACAAAATCCGATACGAACTAATCAAAAGCAGAACAAAACAGTAGATTACAAATAATTCATCACAAAACCCTAAAAATCATAAAAATAAATCGATGCAAAACAAATTAGAAGCATAAAAACAGTTGATGCATCAAAAATCAACAAAATAAATCACAAAAAGCATAAAAATAGCGAAAATCCGAAAAAAACTAATCGAAAAGAACACTAGATTCATCGATAATTCATCACAAAACACTAAAATCGCAAATCAAAAGCATAAAACAATTGATTCATCGATAACCAAGAACATAAATCACAAAATTCCGATACGAACTAATCAAAAGCAAAAAAAAAAGAGTAGATTCATCGATAATTTTCGCAAAACCCTAGAAATCGCAAGTAATTAGATACTAAACAAATGAAAATAATAGAGTAGGAATAGTAAGGATCGAGAATATACAGATCGAGAAGAGGATCTTCATCTTCTTCACCAGTAGTAACAGCAACTTCTTCAAGTTTAACAATAGGAGCAATTTGAGCACCAGTATCTTCATCTTCAGCAGTTACATTCTCGTTCTCTTCTTCTTCTCTCTCTTTAGTTGCTAGATCTGCCATTTTTGTTGTAAGTTGAAGCTTTTTGAATTTCTGCGCTGGAGGAGATAGAGAGAGATAGATTATGAGGCGAGGGTGTGTTTTTGAGGGTTTTGTTATTCAGGGATTTTTATAGTAGTAATCGGTTAAATGGCCGTCTTTTTAACGCAGTTGAGGCTGATATTACGTTGCCAAATACGGAGTAGATTGCTTTGCGATGTGGACTTGTTGAAATTATTGGGTGAGACGGTCTCGCCATGATCGGGTTTAAGACTCAGGATCTTTAACGGGTATGTATTTAGAAAAATACAGAGTATAGTTTTTCTCACTCGTATTTGGAAAGAGGTGATAATCGGATCAATCGGGTTGGATTTGGGGCGAGTTAAGCCAAATT
>JAGPOY010001660.1:1117-17766 GCA_018983105.1 Silene uniflora
CATCGACACAACCACAAACATACCAGGGGTGGGGGAAATGGGGGGATCACCCCTGGCGGTGACAGGACAAGGCATCGTAGGTTCGGCAAAGACAACAAAGACCCAAACCCGGATGGATGAAAAGCACTTTCAAACACAACACCACCGTTGCTGCATGCAAAAGACCAACAAGGAGACAGCCAGCGACACAGATGAAGCCCGAAAGGAGAAACCCGATCGCGTGAAGAACAAAGATATCGCAGATCTAACAAAACGGATTGGAAAAGAGGAGAAGGAGGAGGGTTGGTTGGCAGGGAAATTAAAGGATAAGAAGAGTCGATCCGCCGGAGATAGGAGATGGGAAAAAACCCATCTCCGGCGGAGGGTAGGGGAGAAGACGGGTAGTCAATGAATGGGTGGAGGAGGCGGTGGAGCAAAGAGTATTTTTTTGTTTTTGTAGAGAGAAGGGAGAGGAAGTTTTAGAGAGAGAAACGGAAGTATTGTGTGGTTGACATTTAGTCATTTGAAATTGCTTTAAGTGAAGTTTCATGTTGGTTAATATAACTGTGTGTGCTGATATTGCCGAGTCTGAGCACGGATGATCATCAAATTTTGTTTTATATTAATTCAATGCATTTTGATCAGTTATTTAATCATGTATGTGGAATTATGGATATGTGGCTTTTTTGTTCCTAAATTTATAACGGTAGTGTATGTTAGGAAGATGGCCGTCAGTTTTTGTTAATTATCCATGTCTTTTATCATATATTTATGATGATGTAAAATAGTGGTTATACTATTTGGTTTGTTTGTGGATATTTGGTTTTAAGATCAAATATTTAATGTATATATAAATATTTAATTTAAGATTATTGATGATGTCCTTTAATTTTCTTTATTTGTATGTAATTACAAAATGTGCAATAACATTTTTATAAAGATTTTTAGCAATCATTAAATGTGTTTGGGCTAATTATATATTGAATGTGGCATTATTATTGTAATTAGTATTGTAATTAGTATTATTGATTATTATTATTATTAATTATTATTATTATTATTATTATTATTATTATATTATTATTATTACTATTATTATTATTATTATTATTTTTTTTTTATTATAAACCGGGAACTTTTATTAAAGAAAGGGGAAAAGTTTACAAGAAATTAGTGGGCAGCTGAGATACAATCTGAGCCCCCACTCCCTTAGCAATAACAAAGCTAAGTCTAGTAAAAATATAAGCGGCCAAACGAGCCCCTGCATCCTGAGACACAGAGAATTTCTGGATCCGCTTGAGCAAAGCCACAGCATCCGCACCTAACTCCCCCAGTGATGAGAAAGAGAAGGGCAAGAAACCATACCCCGCCGTCATTATTATTATTATTATTATTATTATAGATGAGGTGACTTTGACATGGCTTTTTTCGCCAACGTGGAAATGACGTGGCTTTTTAGAAGCTGTCATGTTATTAAATTGTACAAGTTAAGTGGATGTTTAAATTTAGCCTTTTAATATATATTATAGATTATAGATACCTAGATTCATTCAAACAAAAATAGCTAAATAAATGTCAAAAATCAATCAACTTAAATTCTGTTGGTAAACTATTTGAAAAGTTGTCTAAAATTTGAAACATGAAAAAGTAGCGAGAAATAAGGTATTAGGCTATGTTTGGTGAAACTTGCTGAAATGGTAGCTGAAATATGAAAATGTAGCTGGAAAAAAAAGGCTAACTGAAACCTGAAAATTAGGGCTAATAAGGTAATTGATCATTTAAAAAATGTAAAAATTGTTTGACAAACTAACAAAAAAGGTAGCTGATTTTTGGTGAAATGATGTAAAAGAATATAATACGGAGTATTTCAAATAGCTTATTTTGTTTAATAAAGTAGCTGAAATTTTGGTTAAATAAGCTACGTTGATCAAATAAGCTACTTGAAATGTCTTCTCAAACATAGTATAAGATAGCTGAATATATAAAATAAGAAGTGTAGTAAACTAGCTAATTTTTTGTAAATTTGATACTCCCTTCTAGTCTGGGTGTTGATTCTCTTTCTTTTGGGCACCAAAATTAAGTAACTGAATTTGGGCCACACAAAACAGCCTACCGCCATGAAATTGAATTTGGACCACACAAAACTTACCAAAAAAGAAAAGGGAAACCAACGCCCGACTAGTATTGAAATGGCCGAAAAGAGGAATCAACACTTAGACAACTAGGAGGGAATAAAAAAAATCATAATAAATATTTAATATTATAAATTGATGGGTTAAAAAGGAAAATAAAATAAAAACAGATGAATTAGATCATTTTAAGTTTTATATGAGACTTTACCAAAAAGAAGTTTTAAATGTGAGACCCTTTATAAATTGATAATACAAATATCCAATTAATGCCATTTGTAATGTTCCAAAAATAGATAACAAAAAAAAAATAACAGCAATTAACGTTTTATGTTTTTTAACTTTTATTTATAGTGAAAATGAAAGGCAATACGCCAATAATATCACGCCAAAAATATGCTAGTAAGAGCAGCATATTGCAAAATAGCATATTGGACCTCAATATGCTATTTCAATATGCCATTAACCAAACGCTCTAAATAGCATATTCGCAAGTCAAACATGCTAAACCTCTCCAATATGCTGAAATTTGGCCAATATGCCGTTTACCAAACAACGCCTATGAATTATGATGGTTAACCACTAAATGGGCTGATTGCGTGACAAAAAGAAAGATATGGATGCAGGTCAATAATATGGGTGGCCCATGGACCACATGGGCTCAAAAAAGATGCTAAAATTGCTAGGCTTCTTGCTCAGTAATGGCCATAGCCCAAATCATTTTTGTAATAATCTTAGCCTTAGTCCCTATCCACCATGTCAAAAAACTACCATCATTTTCACTCAACTTTTTTAGCATAATAATTTGTCGACCGCGACGTTAGGGCCGAACCCGAATAACCTCGGTAATCGACCCGCCACCAAAACTGAGGAACCGAGCATGATTCGTAATCCGAATGACTCGACTCGAATTTTTGTTGTTGTTGTGACCTAATCATTATCCTTAAAGAATTTGATACTAATAGACCCCGAAAATGATCCTGTCCCAAAAATGATCAGGACCGGACCTCAAATGACCTGATACCCACCCGATTTCTTACAAACCAGAAAAATGACCCGACCTGAACGTGTCTCGGTTGACAGGTTTGCCAAGTCTATTTGTAAGCAAGTGTTGATTGTCCGACTTTTGTCAAATGGAGCTGAAATGAGCTGAATTGAACTGAATGAAGCTGAACTAAATTAAAATTTCTTGAGATAAAGAACCAAAATAAGCTAAATTAAGTTGAAATAAACTGAAGTTAACCGGGCTTGAGTATATCCTTAAGACACTATTTTTGTTCTACATAACATTTTGTTACTTAACGAGAAGACCGTACCAATTCTAAGAAGAACGATTTTGAGATCAAATCTCGAAACCGATAATGAATATCTTCACCCTCGTCCCTCACATGTAGGAAAAATTGACAACCCATCAAATATGAAGATAGCAAATCCTCACAACTCACAAGTCACAACTCACAAGGTGACAAACTAACAAAAACGACCAAGACTACTACTACTACAAGGTCCACAATATACAAGAGTACAAAACGTATATGTGCTCCATGTTGCACCGACGAGATTAATTAATAATGCCAAACAAATGTATATACACCTCACAAGTTATAACCTGGAGTAGATATAAAAGACAAAACTGAACAGGACCTATTTTGTAAGGCTCATACTCTTTATTCTTAACCACCATTTTTTACAACACAAAATTGGACTTGATGGTAACACCAAGGTGATCAACACCATATAAATATATAAATAAAATATGAAATACTCGCAAATTATTAAATAGTTTTAGTCGCCCTTCTCATGTCTAAGTATGGATCATCTGCCTTTCTTTCTTTATCTTCACCTCGTCAAAAACAATCAACCGTTAAATTGTCTAGATACAAAGTACTTCCTCCAATTCACTATAATCACTACACATTCCCAAAACGGATTATTCAAGTAATCACTACACTTCCTTTTTTGATAACTTTTACTCTTATTTTATTTACCCCTCTCTCCTATCACCAAACCACACACAACTCTTTTACTCCTATTTTATTACTTTCTTTAATATTTGCCCCACAACCCCTTATTTAACTCCTAATAATTCATCTTCTCTCCTACAAACAAACCCCACATTTGTCCTTTATTGTTTTATAATCGTTTTTCTTAAGTATTGTGCCATTGTAAATTGTAGTGATTATAATGAATTGGAGGGAGTATGTCGTATAAACCATTTTTTAAGCCTATCATGCAAATCACAAAATTGGAGGGTTTGGATTTTACACACCAAAAAGTCTTGCCGAAGACGGGTCAGATCTTGCAACGGGTAATTTGTGAGAGGAAATGGGTAGAGGGGACAAGGTGGGCACCCCCATGTGCTCCCTCACTCACATTTGATGGGTATTTTGTGAGAGAAAATGGTATCCGTCTTCATTTGTGACGTATATGGTGTGTCTTCAATGAGATTTTGTGTTTACACAATAGCTCAAAATGGGATAGTGGAGATTCAAATATTTACAAGTTCACATTTCAAAATACTCTCTCATTCAAATACAGGGCCGTGAATACAAGATATGGCCAAACGCAAAGAATAGTAGGCGTCTCCCTCTCTAGACGTGAGAAAGACATACTCGTATAAGAAAAGTAGGCGTCTCTAAACGTGAACAAAGACATACACGACGTACTCGTAAATCGAATGAGCTCCACTCCCTTTTGATCGTCAACCCCTTAAAGTTGCAAAGTATTAACGACGATGTGCTGATGTCTGAAGTATTCATTCGTCTAAAACTTGCGTGTCGCGTGTCTCACATTTGAAATTGACCATCAGTAAAATCGTATGAAGGCGGTGTCGCATATTGTACGTAAAAAAACGGAAACCTTCACGGAAGGATAATCGAAACCGTGTCAAGTCCGAGAAACACGACCTTAGTAAACCACAAATGATCAAAACATTTGTAAACAACACAAATAACCACAAATCCATGATCTTTATTTACATAATCATAAATCATAATAACATAACATCATAATCCTTCACATCCAACCTAATTAAATCCCAAATTTACATTTTTTTTTTCCGTTTCGAGTCACCTTAATAATCCTAGAAAACCAAATAACATGATTAACCAACCATAAACCTAAACATAGACAATAATAATTTCCTTAAACCTAAAATTAGAATAATAACATGATAAGATCGCCTCGACTCGAGTTGAATCGAATCGAGTCGAGACAAGTCTCCTGAGAAACCGTCTCACAATTAGATCTGATCTAATAAGCTTTGACAGCATGATACTGTCCAAATCTACCACGAACACTTTTAAGAGGTTTCTTAGACTTAATCATCTTTGTCAATGATTTCTTCTCCGATTTCTTAATCCTTTCTCTCATGTATAATCCTTTCACCTCCCATGGCACCAAATCATCATCCATATCATCACCATCATCATCTTCATCATCATCATGCTCATCATCGTACCGCTCAACATCGTAATTGCGATAACTAGCTGCAAAATTAATCAAATTCACATCAAAATCATCAAGTTTAGTGAAATTAACCGCAATTTGCTCCAAATCTTCGATGATCGGTGAATCGTTCTTCTCTTCTACTTGTTCAGCATCATAATTAGGATAAATTCCTGCAAGATCGGTCAAATCCAGATTAAGAGCATCAAATTTTGTGAAATTAACAGCAATTTTCTCCAAATCTTCGATTATCGGCGAATCGTTCTTCTCTTCTACATCATCATCATCATCGACAACATCATCGACGACATCATCGACATCATCATCGACGACATCATCATGATCGGAAGATGAATCATCGGAGAGAGAATGCATAGATTCATCAAGATCGAAGCTCTGAACATCGAAAACGGCGTCGTCGTCGCTAGTTGCATCGTAATTGCAATCGGATTGATTGACGAACTCCCAATTACATAAATCATCATTAGGAATTGGAGAAATTGAAGACATTGAAATAAACATTTTTTGTGATTTCGCCATTGGAGTGAATTTTTTGAGTGGATTGAGTAAATTAGGGTTTGAGGAGTTGGTTTAAATTGGGGATTTTTTTTAGGGTTTGTTGATGAAGAGTTTGTTGTGAAATGAAAGACTGATATAAAGTGATAAAATTAGAGAACCTTTTTTAAAATATTAAATAATAACAATAAAATAATGAGCGGAGTACACGGTGGCAGTTTTACGTGTTCGGGTGAATTTCATTGGTCAATGACTTTGGTGATAGTTGGCACTTTCTTTTTTAAAAAGAAAAAGGATTACAAAAATATATTCTTCACCCGTGGTTGTGATTTGTGAACTTGTGATGTTGCCGTGAGTGACAAGCAGCAAAGTCTTTTTGAAGACGAGTATATCCGTCATAAGCTGAAGACGGGTTAAATAATATCCAAGTGGACAGATAAGACAAAAGCAGAATGCTACTGGCTAGGCATTTTGCTTTTGTCCTATCTATCCACTTGTGTATTACTTGAACCGTCTTCAGCTTGTGACGGATATGTTCGTCTTCAATGAGAATTTGTGCAAGACGAGAGATACACCAAATGTGGATTTGGGCCGGATAGTATTAAATTTGTTGGCGCAGATGAGTTAAAAATTAAACGAAGTCTGATTTAAGATTTACGAAAATTGAAAAATGTTTTATTTATCTCACTTAACTTTAGGCCGGAAGTAGTCCGGAACAATTGCATTTCTGACAAATGTTTTATAGTTAAGGGGAAACTCGAAAAAAATTGAAATTCCCAACCTTTAGCGCGGGGCGCTAGCCTCCCTAACTCCACCACTGATTACAAGTGTACTCGATACTCCCTTCATTTTAGTGAATTGTTTGCATTTATTTATTTATCTTCACAAAAGGGAAAAAAATGTGTAAAACAATTTGTGTACAAAGTTACCTCTTAAACTCTCTCTTAACTCTTCTATATCAACTCATAAGTAATACTCCTTATTCCACAATTATAAGAAGTATAGGATTGTACAAGGTAAAACCCAATACTTTTTTTTTTTGATTAGAAAGGGATTAAACCCGGAGACCTACAGCGAGTAGGGTCCCAAAGAACAAGTCACAAGAAAAAGAAAGAATAAAACCAAAAAAGCATTGTACCCTTGTGAAAAAACAGAAAACCTACATACAAGATTCACGCATCAACCCTAGGAATCCTCCGTTGCATACGTCTTTGTTCTTCCATGATCGCAACGATTTTCAATTGTTCAACCATTCCTCCAATGTATAAGGTAAATTTTCCTTCCATGATTTGCACCACACACCAATTCTCAAAAGCAATTTATCCATCATGGAGGGCCAACAAGGTCTCCTGTTCTCAAAAATTGCTTCATTCCTCACCTCCCATATAAGCGTCACGATAGCAATGAAAAATGCTTCCCAAAGACGTTTCTCAAATCCAATAAAGTGAGAATCATTCCATACCAAAAAAGCTTCATCAATCTCCATGGGCCAAATCCAAGTCATCCCCCACACCTCACAAGTATCAGTCCATAGTTGCCAAGAAAATTTACAATGCAAGAAAAGGTGGCATACAGTCTCCAAACAATCACCACAAAAAATACAAGTAGTTTCATCCCAAGTCATCACAAGCCTTCAAATACAAATACAAAGAGATAGAAAGATGTAATATCCGGAACACAAGAAAAGAAGTTTGTAAAGCATCAAGTGAGATCCGACCTAATATCCGCATATACTCCCTCCTATTCGGGGTATTCTTCCCCTTTTGTTTGGGCACAAGAATTAAGGAGGTTATTAAACAATGAATATATTGTGTGTTGTGGGCCTTGGAGAGTAATAAAATAAGAGTAAAAGAGTTGAGTGGAGTTTGTGATATGAGTGAGAAATGAATAAAATAAGAGTAGTAGAGTTGAGTGGGGTTTGGTAATAGGAGAGAGAGATGAATAAAATAAGAAGAAAAGTTTCCAAATTAAGAAAGGGGAAGAAAACCTGAATAATCCGTTTTAGGAAATAGGGAAGAAAACAGTGAATAGGAGGGAGTATGTTATAGAATTTCATGAAGAAAATGGAGCACATTCTAAATTCGATGACGCCATTTGTTCACGTAAAGGTCATTTTTTGTGTCTTTTCAAGCTAAGACGTTCAAATCAATACTCTTGTTTTCATTAACCTGTTTGTCTTAGTTGACCCAACTAACTTGGATGTCCACAAACGTAAACATTTTGTGGATTACAGAATACGCATGCACCACAAGTGAACAATCGTCAGAACAATTAAAAATTGGAATTAGTTTAATCATAAAGCATGGTTGAATAAATAAATGGCTAATAGTTTAAGTTTAAATGAATGGTAAAATATGATTGAACAAATGAATGGTTAAGCCTGTATCTTTGGAATATGCTTCCGTAAACATGAATGCTTAGTTTGTGGTGGTTAGTGATTATCTCAATCTTTTATACGAAGTAGTTCGTCACAACTCACAAATACTTGTGTAATTGTATAAAACAGTTCTTTTGATAGCTACTCCAGACGACGACTTGTGTTTACATAATCTTTGTGCATGACAACCTTACAAAAAGATTAAAAGAGTAATTGAATATATTCGCACACAGTAAGGTAGAAATTAATTAACCGGAACTCGACAATCAGATTATGTTTTTTTTTATATTTCATTACCACCCAAAAGTTTTCTTTATTTAATTTTTGTTCTTGTCAAATGACACAAGGGGCAAGGCATTACAATATCAATCCATCTTGCTGAAGACCGTCTTCAGCTGAAGACCTCTCACACCCCCTCCCCCACTTGCCCTCCCCACTTGCTCATTGTGAGAGGTCTCTCCGAAGAGACCGTTTTCAATGAGAATTGGTGTTACAATATATACGAGAGAGGGATTCGAACCTGAGACCTAATATCCACTATACTTTTCATCTTAACCCCTAGACTAAAACATCTCTTAATGGATATAGCTTCATCTTAACTGCTAGACTAAGACATCTTCGATACAGTATTCTTTATTAGATGTGGACCTGCAACTAACCGTATAAACTATAAACGTGCCAAACAAAAATGTCGGCAAAGCATGACTTCAGCTGCTTATATTAATGCTCAAACAAGAAAATAAGCCTACCACAAACTAACTTAAATTAATACAGTAATACCTTAAATCACTAAATGTAGGCTGATAATTACATTCCATCGATTAGCAACGTTTCTTGATGACAACTTCGTAGTCTGATTTGGCATTCACCGGAGCACAAAACTGGCCCTCTCTTCGGAACCCTTCTACTCTTCTCTGGTTATGTTGTCAGAATTGGAGCACAAAATAAACGATCGCATACTATCTTACAGCAATTCTACCATAGGAAGATTAGGACCGATCATACAACAATCCAGAATGCTCTTATTCTAAATGTTGAATCATACAATCTGGATTGCGATTCTAGCAGAGGCCATGGAGGTAGTATTAATATCCTGCAATATCATCCATGTCCATAACAGAAACCGAGAACTGTACTCTCATCATTACTATGACGGAAAAACTCCATATTTTTGGGGATGTGATTGAAACCAAATGGAAAGTATATTACGCGGGTATAAGATACATCCAAGTGACCAATTATCCAGAGACTCTCAATCTCTACTACTAGGCGATTTCTGCTCACTCTATCTTTGAGTCCTCAACCTCAACACCCTTCTCAGTTCTCACTAAGAAGTACTCTCACACAATGACGTAATAGACATCAAAAACAGGAAATGGAGAAAATATGATGCTTAAGAAAGTCCGAGATATGACCAAATATCTTACAAAACAAAACCCAATTGGTGAACCCTGATTTCCTGTTTATAACATCTAAGTGTCTAAAATAAATTACCAAAAAGCAAAATTTCAGAAAACTATTGCACAAGAATTCATGAACAGCTCAAGTGAAGGGGAAATCATACAAATTCCTGAAACATAAAATTGTTCTAGGCAAATATCGTTACCTTTGGCTAAGGGAATCAACTCTTTCAGATGTGAAATTGTGAAAAAATATCATCTTATCTTTTCTGAGATGCGGAACAAAGCAAACCAGAAGCATCGGCCCCAATCACAGCAAGCTCACAAACATTACAGATCTGCCCCTCCAGGTTTGGTACAAAACGAGCACTACAATAGGGGCAGGACACATCCTTTTGACCACGGTAAATTGGCACGTATGTTGCCCCACAGACCACAAAAGGGTTCCTGAAATCGTAGTTTAATTCAGTCGCATCAGCTGAGCTCCTCTCGGAGGCCTGTATAACTTGCCGGGCTTGTCTGGCTTGTTGCTCGTTAGGCGGGTTTGTTTCGAGGAGCCGTCTGGCGAAGGTGGCGGCCGTGGTAACATTCTTAGCCTTGAAGCAAACAGTCATAGCCAAATGGAGGGCAAGCCTTAAATGAGGAGTTTGAAGGTTGCAATGAGTGAAATAAGCAGCAAGCTCTTGTTGACGCTTAGCATCGTCTTTCAACTCTCGTCTCTTAATCTCCATCTTAAGACCCAAGACATACTCCCTCACTATGATAATTAACTCTTTCACTTCATCAACTTCTCTTCTAGACTCCACAACTATCAGAGGAATGGTATGTAAGATACCTAGGAAGATGCTAAGAGCGTCTGACAATTTACCAGCAGTTGTGGACTTGTAACCAGATTTTAGCTTATCTTCTAATTGAGAGAAACTGAAGACTAAAGCAGGTGGACCCCTCACACTGGGGCTTAGAGTCTCGCTCCATCCTTTTTCCAAACCCACGGATATGACAGGAGCTGATGTCAATGCACGCAAATAAGTGTGACTTCCTGTGTGAAGATCGACAAACATGGGTTTCAAAGGAATAAAATTTTTGATCCCGAGTTGTCGACTCAGCAAACGCATAGCAGTATCGAAGTTTCCAGCGGCAGCATGCTCGGCGGCAAGAGATGACTTTTGGGTCCAGATGTGACTGATGGGCATACCTAAAGCCGGCGCCACGAACATAGAAGAACGGGCACTAGCTGAAGCTTTGGGAGTTTCTTCTTCCGGAGGAAGATCCAAATCCTCAAGGTCCCATCCTCCATTTTCTTCACTCTCCTCAGCTCCTTCTTCTATATCAGGGTGCTCTTGGGATTCTCCATTTGTTGTCGCCTCGAAATCCTCTAAACTTTCACCCCAATCAGCACCAACCTCCTCTTCTTCCTCTTCAGGAGCACCCCGGCCAATCTCAACCCCACCATCAAAGACCCCCTTCATTACTCTCAGCAAAGGCCAATCTCCGGCACACATGACGGGTGGTGGAGGGATAAGGAGAGATGGAACTTTACCTTTAGGCAAAGAAGGTAGGGCATCTCCCAATTTAGAAGCCAGCCTCTCGGAAACATCAAGAAGGCCATGGACTGAAGCTGTGATGTATGCCAGGGGTAAATGACCGGCATCCTCCAAAATCTTAACACGTTCTTGTACATCACCTAGATAAAGTGCATTATGGAAATGACCCATGACATCATTCTTTACTTCTGCTATTTTCAACATTTTCGATAACTTTTCGATATTTCCGGTAATCAGATAAAGAAATGATAGCCTCTCGAAATTTTTAGTCCTCTGGTAAGCGTATTCCACAATACCGGCATTACCCTGGCGAAGAGCCTCCAACCCTAATCTGTACCAATGATCTTTTTCATCAATTTCTTTAGCTGAAGCAACTGCTATTTGAATGTTTCCACTCTCCAAAGCTAAATTAAACCGAGTCTTTTCATCTTTTACAAAATGCAAAGCAACTTCAGGAAACCCCTTCTGCTGCAAATAAGCGATCATTGCTTGTCCCACGAGCTGGGAGTTCCGTATCATCGACATAACATGATCGTATCTCTTCCTCAGCAAATTTAGCTTGAAAATGTACTCTGTCGCATCGATAACTATAGCCTTGTTTTTTCCATCTCGATCCAAGCAAAAAATTATATTCCCAGAAACTTTAGTAATGTAGACTAGAACATCAAGTGTCTTGATAATGCCATTATCTCCATTGGGGAGGCAATACTTAATGTGATTCAATGTTGTATAGATAAAAACTCCATTGTCATCCCATGCTCCACTCTTCACACGAATTGTCTCGTGGAGAGTGCACAGATGTACAAGCTCTTTACTAGCAATCACAATGGCGTGTTTGCTTAGCAACGCAACACTCTGCATATCATTTGACCACACTACATACTTGACAAAAGGGGTTTGAAGCTCACCGAGAACAATCCTCTGCTGCAAGTCAAAAATAGCAACTCTATCCTCAGCCCTACACAGCAGGTTTCCAGTCCCGGCATAAAATATTGCATCAGTGGCAATAGGTAGAGCACTCTTCTTCACAATCTCATTTTTCAAGTTCTTAACCAATACTTGATTGCTGCTTTTGTCAAGCACTGCAAACCTGTTGCGAGCAATAAATACAGCAGATCCTCCAACACCTCTTTTTCCCTCTTGTGCTACATCACCCCTACCAAAGGCATCCTTAGGAACAACATAGAGCTCATACGAGCCGCCATCAACATCGGAACATACAAGGACAGCATTCTCTGTAGGGCTATAAGAAAGAGTCCTGGGACCCTGATTTAGGCTTGCTGAGCCAGGTCGACGAATCGGGGCAACTTGAGTATCTTGTTGAGTGGAAAATTCAAAATATCGCAAGAAACGGTCTTTTGCATAAAACAATGCATCACCACTGACAGAAAATGCTGGTCGTTCTCTCTCCAATTTGAAGACAATTATCCCGCTGTCATGGCCGGCAGCTAGGAGATTCAACTCGGGATGAGCTGCGAGAATCCAAAATCTATCATGTTCTCGGCGGAATGTTTGAATGGCAGTTCGTTTTGTCACATCCCATACACGAATGCTTTTGTCCTCTGAATTTGAAACAATGATGTCCTGCTTGGCATGAAACATGACACTGGAGACATTATTCATGTGTCCCCTCAATGTGTCCACTTCCCAAGCTTTAGTATCTGAAAACGTATGTCAAATCAAGTCAGTGGTGCACAATAAACCAAAAAAAGAAAAAAAAAACTGCAGTCATTCAAATCTATGAGAATATGATTAAAAAAAGTTCATCAGATATCACAAAACATGAAAGCTTAGTCACTCTACAGATAGGATGTCTAATTAATTGGTACTAATGTTCAAGACACATTTTCGAGTCAGAATATACTCCATCAGACCAAGCTTTGCACATAGTTTATTCACTTCTAATTAAGAGGTACAGAAGCTCTTAGCTAAAGTTCATTTACATATAAAAACAGCAAAACCTCCATCACTCTGATTTCAATATAGAAGAAGAAAGTATAAACACTGATACCAGTGTAAAAAATTATGCTAACAGAAACAAATTAACTTCTCAGAGAACAGCAACCGGAAGAGAAAATAAAGCCTCTCCTACCCTCGTCAAGAAATTACAGGCAAAACAATCTGAATTGAACTCTCTGGTATAATACGAACACCAATAGGCTAGAGCCTCGTGCAAGGATCAACTTATACTACAAGTTGGCAAGAATAACTGAAAGAGGGACATCCGCCACAGTTGATCAAAAATCAAATGTCATACAAAATACTCACCATTCATACGCCACAATTTCACTTGGCGGTCATCAGCCCCAGATACAATCAAGGGAAGTGTAGGATGAAATGCCGCCCAGTTAACTCCCCTATCATGGCCTTCTAACACATACTTAACCACGGCATCGACACCCCCAAAAAGATCTGTATTCATTTGACCCAAACCCAATATGTCATCTGCAGGAGATGGACTTTTCTTCCTTAGTGATCCAATATCCCACACACGAATTGTCTGGTCAAGAGAAGCTGACACGAGAAGGTCCTCTTTAGGATGGAAGGCGGCACACATTACATAATGATTGTGCCCTGTCAAAACAGCTAGACATGTCCGTGACTGCCAGTTCCAGATGCGAATAGTCTGGTCATCACTAGCACTCACAATCCATGGACTCTCATGGTGGAACTGCACAGTCCGAATGTAATCTAGATGTCCAAGTAGTGTAAAAAGACACCTGTGCAGCTTGTAGTTCCAAACTTTAATCTTGTAATCATCACCTGAAAGAAGCATATAGAATATGATGTTCACCTGAAGGAAACTCTATCATTTCCGTTAAACTATGTATCAAATCTCAAGGAATATGAAAGCTAAATAATCTAATCATGAACGAGAAAACCCTGAAGAAAAGCATAAATATATTAGACACCTGCATTACACATTGGGAACATATTTTATCCCACAAGTTCCAATATTGCAAGTGAGTGCAAAATACTACGATGAGCATCATCAAACCAACTGAAGAGTGTGAGGATCAACTTAAAGAGGCTCTTCATTGTGTATACCACTAATGAAATGACGGGTTTTAGGACTAACAGCCTCTATTGAATCAATTCATCTCTTTTCAAAAGTGAGTTTCCAAAGTGATCTTCCTACTATGACTACTAATCTCAATGGCCAAGTTAACTACCAACAGTACAATTATTCTTGGTGTATTGAGCTATGCACTATACAGCGTTCTATGCAATATGCAACGAAACTGGGTAAAGACAACTTATTAATGGTGTAAATAACTAAGAATGTTACAAAGCAGATAAGTGTCATCAGTTACACAAGATAGTAAATGAATAATAAAGTAGGATAATCGTAGCATACCTCCCGACACAAACAGTGGTTGAGAGTTATGGAAATGAACACCGCGAACAGGGCCATCATGTTCATCAAAGCGATCAATAAGAGTACCCATTCTGTAATCCCATAGTTGGATCACACCACTGTGAAGACTGGCTAAAATCCATGGCCTCTTACTATGGAAACTCAGTCCCTTGACTCTATTACTCTTTGTCTCGAACTTTGTCAGCATTTTTCAATGCCAGGATATCCCTCACTGTATGATAAGAAAACCTCAATAAGCACACATAATACAGTTGTCTTCTTTTCAAGACGGTTGTATGGGCCATTTAATACGTGCATTTCCAAGAGAATTAATGACAACAATGCTGGTAAATGGGATTAATCGGCTTCGTTTAACAATTGAGACACATGCACAGTCTTAAGTGAAAATTCCTAACCCTCAAAAAATTAAAACAGATCAACAATTTCGAAAATTTCACAATCTCTCTATTGCAATTTGCAAGGTTATCCATAACCTATCTTACTCCGACACTTCACATTGGTTGGGTGTGCTCTGTCCGACATATACGCTCCAATATTTCATTTTAGACCAAAAACATGATAATTCCCAAGCACATCGACACCGTATCATGTCGAACACTTGCAGACGGGTCGGAGTAATATAGTCCACAAGCCTCTCATTTCATACAGCACCACATCATTACAATTTTATCAAGTACACCGCTATTTCAATCGATTTGACCTAATTAAACTAATTGATCATCATTCAAATAGCTCAATTAACAAGCTAATCAATAATCACATCACAAAATTCTCTTATAAATCGGAATTTATCTAACAACACAGAATGCAATCCTCAGATCAAATCAAGCTTAAATTGAACAAAATCAAACTCAAATTGCACAGAATCATACATATTAACTATACCGATTAAATATCGAGCTAAAAAGACATGAATCAAACGTAAAAATCAAATTAATTAGGATAAAATTGGGTGAAAATAGCAGAAATTAGAGAAAAATTTACCCGATTTTAGATCTGGTAAGTGAAATTGAAACGTTGGATCAAGTGAACTCCGCTATTGCATCATGAATTTTGAGATAAGTTGAATGTTAATAACTCCTGCGAATGAGATCGGCTCGGAATTTTGACTTGAGCTCGGGGTTGGCTCCAAGCTTGTCGAGACTAAAAATGTAACTTAACCTCGGCTCGTGAAAAGGGTAAGCACGGCTCAAGCTCAGTTTTACTTCATTTTTCATTTTAAAATATTAAAGCTAGAAAAAGCTTTTGATCCAAGCCTTACCGAGTTTAGAGTCAGCTTGGATTTGGTTAAGCTCGGCTCAAAATCGAACTTGAGATCCGGTTTGATCAAGTTCGAGCTAAGCTTTGACATAACTGAGTTCGGCGAATATTTCGAGACTGTTAGTTTGGTTAGGGCTAAACGGTGACAAATATAACTAATAATGCAATTTAAAAAGAAGTTTAAGTAAGCGGGTAGCCATCATTGGACCTCCTAACTCGTGCGATCGTATTAGGGTGATGACAGATGCAGGCTAGAAATCTTTTGACAAGGGCGGGATTGGATGGATAGCGCTTACAGCCACTGGACGGAAGTTTCATGAGCACAGTAAGCCCGCTAAGGCGGAATCGACAACTCAGGCGGAAGCTCTCGGTATTCGGGAGGCTCTTCTATGGGCTAGAAGAAACGACTTCTGACACTTAGAAGTGTCCTCTGCCTTCATCTCATTGGTGGCATTGTAGGTCTGGATCAGCCTCACCATCTGGTCAAGGACATAATTGAAGATATCCTTTCGATTTGCTCGTGTTTTCATTGTATTTCCTCTAGTTATATTCCTAGGTCTTTGAATAAATCCGCTCATAGCCTTGAATGTAAGGCTATGACTAGTTAGGACATTTTTC
>JAGPOY010001661.1:0-16647 GCA_018983105.1 Silene uniflora
TTTTTTTATTTTTTTTTTTTTTATTTTTACGATGCAGCTCATACTTGACCATCACAATTGATTCTAGATGGTGTATATGACCAACACAAAAACACACCGCGATGAATCATGATATTAATCTTACAATTGTGTCATATTATGACACCAGTAGTAATGAACCTATGCTGCTATTTGATACTGTGCTGCAAAGGACTCTTCGATCAAAGATTGTTAAATATGTGAAAATGGCTGATAATCTGATATATAGAACCTTTTGTGTTTCTCTTCGCTTAGGCTTGAAACATAGAGCCCTTGATACCGAGCTGTGAACAAGAGTTGATTTACTTGAGTCTCGCACAATACCAGATGTATTTTTCCTGCATATCTGGGCCTAGAGGTTTTGGTCTTAGCTTTGTATTTTAAACAATCTATGTATGGTCAGGCTTGGGAAGGCTTGCTAGAATAAACTTCTTAGTGGCTTCTAGAGTATTCTGTAGGAGGCTTTTAGAGCATGAGCTGTTTGACCTCGAAATTCGAAAGACAGAGTATGCTTTACCTTTTAAAGATTTATGATTTTCGGGATAATGTGTAATAATGTTGATTGATATAGGCCTGTAAACAAGTGTGCTGTCTTACCGCCTAGAAAAGGGGGAGTAAGAGCACAACATTTAGCCCAAATAAAGCGGTCGGGCTGTGATTTGCCCAGTCCAGTGAGCAGAAGTTTCATCTTAGCCTAGTCCATGTCCAACTCGAGCGATCATCTATACTCCTTGGTCATTGGTGTATCTAATTTATCTAATGATTTACCTTCTTCAGCAAGTGTATTGTAATGTTGTTCGATTTACTCTTTTTTTGCGCTTGCCTTTAATGACACCTCTTTGGATTGTTACAAACAGTCCATGGACTGGAGTATGGATTTGGTGCCCATGATTTCTCGTCTAGCGGTGTTTTTCAAGTAGCGCCGAGAAGCTGTCCGTGTTTTATATACAGAAGCTCTATCACACTGGGTCGTACTAGTATGTCTCAGTCAGAGTTTCGAACATTTATTGAAGGAGTTGCTTCTGAGTACCATGGAGATACATATCACCTCATCACCAAAAATTGCAACCATTTCTCCGATGATATGGCTCAGAGATTAATGGGTAAAAGAATCCCTGGATGGGTTAATCGCCTTGCCAAAGCTGGTAACTTTTGAGCCTTTTTCTTTCTTTTTTTAAAATATAAATATTTAGTCCTGATTTATTAATATGAAACAGTGACTAGTCAGGAAGCTCTTCGAAATCTTATTGTGTATTTAACGATAGGTTAACGTATGTTAATGTGTTTGCTTAACTTGTTCTCCGAAAAAGCCCTAGTTTTAGGATGTTGTATGTGAGGTGAACTTTTTGGCGCTGTATTTTTCAAAGAAGAAAACCAAAAAAAAAAAAGCGAACTGAGGTCGAAGTCAAGACTTGTTTTCAGTTAGAGTGGAATTCTAATTCTAAAGACGCTGTTTCTATAAATTAGTACAATTATGATTGTCCTATAAATTAGGAATCAATTTTGCGCCTTTTTCTTATGTTACCTCGACACTTTGGCATGATTCACCGACACTTCATTTCGCCAAAGACATGAAACATTTTCACATAATAGTTGTGTCGGACACCTCAGCAGTGTGTCAGTGACTCGTGTCTGACAATTGCACTTGAGTGAGAATAAGAGAGTCAAGTCTCAATAGCAACTACAACAATAATTAGCATCACCCTAGTGTTTCCCAAGGGTTCCCTCAAATGACGGATTGATGGGTAAGTAGGGTTAGATGTACGCACCTTAGTCCTAGGTTAACAACACAAAGATGATGTTTCCGAATGATCCATTATAAGATCTTTTCGGAGAATCTACTTTACTAAAATGCGATATCGACTGGATTTCAGGTTCTGTATGTAGCTGCCTCCTCCCTGAAAGTCTGCAAGTAACAACTGTCGAGCAGCTACCGGAGTACCATGATTGCATAGGTGAGTAGGCTTGTCTAAATCCTGTTCTACATTTGGTTAAAGTATTATCTCGTGCCACTGGTAATTGCATATAACCTGACAATTTGCATTTAAATAGAAGATGAAAGTGAAGCATCCTCAACCGACAGTCATCACGAGCATACTGAAACCGAAGATGATGACCGTGATAAAGCTCTGTTGCTATCTCCAAAAACAGGATCTGCTAATGTTTCTTTTATCAAGGAAGTAGAGTGCAAATGAATTGGTGAATCTTGTCTGAGATGATCTTGTATGTGAGACCAACCTCTTCCTACTTATTACGGAGTAACCATTAAGACATACGGTTAATGGGTATGTCTCACATATAAGTCGGTCTCACATAAGACATTGTGGATGTAATATACACTTAGCTCCTCGGTGCTGCGAAGATCATCGCAATTTAAAGCTACATTTAGCTTCACAACGGCGAGTTTTAGTAGGTCCTTTAGTTTATTTGATTCCTTGATTATTCTTCCTCATTCTTTGGGATTGTTAAAATTTCCTTTTGTATAGGCTCATTAATTTAAATTGCGACATGTTTACATAAAATGTGTCGCAAACCTCTTTTGCGCACTTCCGCTCATTGTACAACTATGAATATTTTGTTCCTACTCGATTTGCCCACTCCGAAAATTTAGCAATTGCATGTTCTGTATTTGGTCTTGACTCTCGATTCAACTGGTTTGACTTTTAATGATGATTAATGAGCTGAAGGTGGAAAATTCTCAGTCTAGCTGATCATCATATCGTTCAGATTTCTCTTGATGGTTTTACTTGTGCACATTGAACTGGTATAAACCATTTTTTGGTTCCAGGATTTGCCTTCGAAATTTGATGGCGAGTTTTGAAGAGTTTGAGTTCGTCAAAGCTGCTTCAACATGTCGATTATTTTGGGCAATCGTAGTAAAAAGTGATTAGTTACATTGTGGGTCTTCTTTTTCACTATAATGGCCTCATACAACCCATTGTTCCAAATTAATACAAGTATCCCAAATGAAACAGTACTGAAAAGAAACAGACATAAAAATATGTCCTAGCTAAGGGCCGAAGGCTATGAACTACTCCATCCAATACATAAGTTCCTTGCTAAGTTTTCATTCCACTTTCAAAACATCGAATCCTTTCAATTGTAACTTAAGTGCTCAATAAGACGGTCTAAAGCACACAAATCACCGTCTATTACAGGAATAATGAAAGCAAAGGACATTGATAAGTCGAAACTAACATTGTAATCACACCATGAATGCCAATGGGGAGTAGTCTTTATAACCTTAAGAGTGCTTATTGACCGTCCAGATTTAATTTTGATTTGAGCCAAGTACAGACCTCCTGTACCTCTTCAGGATGTGTGTAATGACCAAGCCTGTAAATTACAACCATTCTCGGTAAACAGTTCATACTAAGATAGATAGATTAGAAAAATCATTAGCACCCAAAAATGAATGTGTACCCTTCATATGACTTGAATGTAACATCACCAAACCCGCCAGACTGTAATGCTTTGGCCGACTTCTCTCCAAATTTGTACTGAACGACATCATCAGCTGCAATTGTGAAATACATATTAGTTGGGTACTCAAAATGTGCGGTATCTGTTTGAGATTTTACATTCTCATAAATATTGAGAGTACTCAAAGGCATAGTAGCGGTTTGAGATTTGATGTCATAATAGGTCATCACGGCCTGACCTTAGTTGTGAAGCATAAATGTGGCCGATACTGCCTCAAAGGAATCACGGTATCTTTCAAAACCTTGGTGATTCGGTTGCGATGGGTATCACAACCAAATTCTAAAACCATGCTCAAATAGGATGCCCAAAAGCTAAAACATTTACACCAGTAACATTTCTTTACCTTTGCCATGACAAAGCAAAATGGGTAGAGATGTGGCACGATTAGCGGCCTCAGTAGAACCTAATCTTTGGGCCATGGTCCTGCAAAGAGTTCAAATGATGTCAATCCCATAAGATGAAAAGAGGCATTATGAAGGATTATAATAGTCGGCAACTGCAAATAGAAAAACCTACTTGGCACATGGGAGCCAGCCACTCAGCCCAACAGCTGCACATACATTGACCGGGAACTGTTCACCATTGCCATACTTACCCGAAACATGGCATAATGCAGCATGAAGGGCAGTTGCTGCACCCATACTGAAGCCACCAACACCAAGTTTAACTGCAAAACATGAAATTCGAAGCTGTAACTAATTCTGTAACCAGTGGACAACTAGAAAAAGTACTATTGTCACTGCAGGAGGATCTTAAAATCTCTATATTTTCTTAGGGTGTAAATGCAGTCACGATATCCATTTCAATGCTGATGGGATTGAAGGCCATAACTACCATCCTTTAGTGACTCAAAAGAAATGAACATAAAAGCAGTTTTTGAGGATTCAAACAAGGGAAACAACTTTAAGGGATTGTTTGAATGAAGGGAGCTGAAGGGGAAGGGAAGGAGGGGGAAGGACAGATACAAATCCCTTGATCAGTTAATCAATAGGGTAGGAAGGAAATGGAGGAATCCAGTTTCACGCTTCCGAGCCTATTCAAAATCTTCCCAACACAGTAAAAGTTCGGAAAGAATACCCCCTTGCTACAATCCCCCTCCCCTCCCCTCCCTTCCCTTCCCCTTCTGTATCTTTCCCTTCCTTCCATCCATGTCTCCTCCTTTTCCCTTCTAATTTTGTATCCAAAGAAGGCCTAATTGGTATGGTATATTTAATTATTATCCACCAAATAGTGAAGAGAAAATCTGGTTTCACGTACAAATTGATCCAAAAAAGTTCACCTTTTTCTTTTCCCTAACTGTTTTAGCCACCGTGAATATTCCTATCCAACAGTTAAACAGTGCTTTTCCTCCATTAATGTTTCTATTCATTTAGAAGAAAAACTCACTTCTGATACACAATAACAAAGATTCAACCAGCCAAACATAGGTGAAAGATCCTGGTCTTAACTGAGACAATTACATGAGAGGACCTGTATGTATAAGCTTAAGCAGGTACAAGGCTACAATATGCAATTCCTATCTCCTCCTCCCTTCTCCTCATAGCGTATTCAAGGGTCTGAGGCGTTTCAAGGAACTGCTTAAAGTATGTCCTATGGTACAACAATAGCCCTTACTGGTTTACGTGGGTGTGTTTTATTCAGAGGGCAGGGTTAACCAGATCTAGGTGGTAAAAGTAGCATGTTTGAAAGTACATGTTGCTTTTAGTAAAAAGTTGATAAGCTCTGAAAACATCTGAACGATACCACATTATTACAGTATTACTATACTTATTATTTTGGTTTGAAAGGGGCCACAATGGCAGTTCTATTGCTGACATTTTTCATACACAGACACGTCACTCGATGGCTTAAGCAACTAATCGAGCAAACATATGCAGAAAAATCTAATACTATAAGAACAGCTAAATTCACTATATCAGATAAAAAATGAATCAAAAAGATAGGGAACTCACTGTCAGCAGGCTCAGTGGATAACAAATTTACTACGTGAGCTGCTGATGCGTCCAATCCTTCCATATCATCTGGAGAATCTTCAGAGAGGTCTTGTACATCAAACCCTGATTCAAAACACAGTAAT
Organism: Silene uniflora; assembly: GCA_018983105.1. NCBI lineage: Eukaryota > Viridiplantae > Streptophyta > Magnoliopsida > Caryophyllales > Caryophyllaceae > Silene > Silene uniflora. The sequence goes on from JAGPOY010001661.1 coordinate 5,579, forward strand.
TAGAAATTGAGCATGCCAAAGTGTGACATATCAACTTCCTTCAGACTACCAGAAAAGGTACATATATCGGTTTGTTCACATGAGAAAATAAGGGGACAAGAGCATATGAAGTACTAAGTAAGGTTAAATACTCAACCTAGTAACTCAAAATAAATGAATGCAAAAACTCCTGAAATCTGAATTTTGACTGACGTTAGGCACTACCCAGGAGATGTATCAATTATATGCGAAAAAGAAGAAATAGTCAATTAAATGTTTGGTCTTCTTCCAGTAAATTAAGTTGAGTATGCGAAAAAGATGAAATTCATTCACCATTGCAACTTAAATTGGATTTAAGCACAATAATAAGTTTCCCAGGAATGTGAAATATCAGCGTATTCTATTATCGCACTTTCTTAAAATCTAAGCCCTCCTAATCTTTCGAATTGTCCCATTTGATTTGGGTACAAATATTAAGAGGATATGTACATGACAGTAATACCGCCACCACCACCACCACCACCACTGCCTTACCGCCCCGCCTCTGCCCTTCAAAGCACCTCCTCACAGCCACCACAAGTGCTCGTCCTCTCCCAACAACACCACTTCTCACTCTCAATCATCACCTCGTCCTAACATGAGTACATGACCCACTTCATGCCCTCCACCACCACCACCACCACCTCTTGCCTCCTTACCTTCCACTGTCTTCTCACTCTCTGGTATGAATCTCGCCCCCTCTTCACTGCCAAAAATCCTTCGTCCATTATATGTTTTCAGAAATTCACATCATCAGTTCCACATGAAAGCGTCAGGCACAAGTGCACAAAACCATATAAAGTTTGTAATTCTGGCTTCTCAATACCAAAAGCTATTTGCGCACAACTAGACAGTTCTACACAACTCATTTCCAGATTTGCAAGAGCCGCTGAGCAGAATACATAATTGTATATACAACAAGTATACCAAAAAATAAGTATATTCAGACTTACAAGCAGTGGATGGAAAGCCACCAAATAAACTGATAGGACGTGAAGGGGCAGTTGGACATATCCATTTTATCTGCATTATAGAAATTTACCACACAAAGGTATTAACAAAAATAGTGCAAGAACATGCGTGTCAATAAGAGAATGTTACCGTATGTCAGGGTTCTCACATTTGGCAAAGGAAGAGTCTCCAAAATTTGTGACCAGCTGCCATTACAAACAAAAAAAAATCATACAATTAGACAACTTATTATCTACAAGATTATAATCCATCAATAGAATTTTGGTGGTCAAACAATTGGACTGATTTTCTTACAATATACAATAGCTCATAAAAAAATACTTTTTTTTATAGACCATACTATAAGTATTAGGTATTACTACATTGTATCTTCAAATATATTTGAAGAAGTTAATGGTCAAAATTGACATCAATACACACCAATGTCAAATACGGAGTAGGGACAGTAAGCTGGGATATAGATAGTTGGTACAAGTCCACCAAGTCGCCAAATAAAACCTCAACAGGAAATATCATGAAACAAACCAAAATGACTAGTCAAAAGCTATTGGATTTCAATAATAACAGAAAAATACCTGCCACCATTATCACCAAGGCCATGTAGCCAGACAACAGTTGCTTGATGCTTGCCTTTCGGCCTGACCACATAGGTGCGTCCAAACTCAAAAGCCTTCTTAGCAGCTTTCCCTCCTGAAAATGGAACTAATAGGATATTCAATACATAACTACACCTCTACAGGTAGACAGATGCAATGGTTCTCAATTCTCATGTGGTTGGATGATTAAGACCACTAATATTCTCGCTGAACAAACGTGACAATCCAAAAGATAACGAGATAGCTTTTTGGCACATGGCACTATTATAGGAAGAAAAAACCATTTCATTGTATACATGGTATCCCATCACAATCATCAATTTCTATCTACCTACCGAGTTCTTTCTGTGGTTTCAAGTATTGAATACGACATCCTCTTAAATTCCAAACCACTTTTAGTGCTGACACTGGTGACATGTCCAACATTCTGTAGGAGATGAATAAGATATAGACTAGCATATTTGACATCTTAAAATAAAGCCATAACGTCACTCCTTAACAATACGGAGTAGACAGCAAGAAATATGCTCCCATTGTCTCAATCATTTCTTTACTTATTCTTTTGGGTGTCTGTCATTTATACACCTATCCTTTTCGGGAAAACATCTACTTTATTAAAATTTCTACACTAGTCTTGCCATCCTGAATTCCTGATCACACCTTCTTAGGACAAAAATGTGTAATGAGAAAATACGGTTACACAACAAGGTATTAAGCGAGGGTAAGTATGCATTGTTGAGATTACCAAAGCAAAACAATTAACAAGGGCGAAAAGAGTAAACAGCTTGGTAGGTTTTGGACATTCTTGCAATGTCACATCATCTCTCCTGATTTCCAAATTCCCCATCAAATGCAAACACCTCCAACAATATATCCCACTGTTACCAAACTCAACAACAACATTACCCCACGTCTCAACTGCCTTAACGGCTTTCGCAAATTGTGGGGGTAAGGGGGGTTACCCTTATGTTAGCAACACAAATAGGCTGTTTCCGAATAACCCTAGAACAAAAGGTACAATCTTTACTAGAAAATACACACATACATCTAGTAAACAGGTAAAATGTTGAAAAATTAATGCGATAAAGAAGCCAAATTAGTTACTAACCTGAACCAATAGAAGGACCACTAAAACTCATACTTAAAAATGGATTAAAAATACAGAATCTGCAATGAAAACAACAACAAAAATGTAAATAAATCAACAACATTACCAATATCCAAATCAACAAAAGTTGCACCAAAAACACCAACCACAAAAATATAACTTCCTTAATCCCAATCATTTGTTTACCTTTTTTATATTTTGCGACGGATATTTTAATCAAAGTTAAACAAATGATTGAGACCAAAGGAGCATAAGACATGTCTAAATCTAATAACGTTTGCAAATATCAACACACAATTCATCATAAATCAAAAAAAATGAAATTTTGACCTATGCCCATTATTAATTTAGCTAAAATAACAAGATCGAAATTTCTGGGTAGTGAAAAGATAAGAAATTAACATAAAATTAGAGGGTAATTAAGAAAAGAACCTGAAGAATAGAGAGCGAAAAATGGATGCTGGGATGAAAGAAATATTGTCGACGTTTGATGCTTAAAGTTTTATGGTAGTTGTTGGTCGTGTGTTGCTTGTCCTTTTCTATTTCTTTTGGCGTTCATCCCCAAGAATGAAGGGCCAAATCAATGATCTAATTACCTCATTAGGCACATGTCGGTTTTATTTGAAACGGTCTTAAGTTAAAGGCGATTTGTGTTAAATTTATAATGTGTGGTTTATTTGGTACTAGTATTTTTTTTTTTTTTATTATAGTTATGTAATGATCATGTTGTGAGTTTAAGGCGATTTGAAATAAGGCTACCTTAATTAGCGCTTAAGGGGTTTAAATTGATTAAATTGGATTTAGATTTTCTATAAACTTATCTGATTTTGAAATCGTTTTGTATGGGAATTCAATTGGAACTTATAGATGCTGCTGAACCAATAATTGATACAACAAAAGTTATCTTGACTAGATAGTAGACATAACTTAAAGTCGACACCAAAAATGAACACTCTGAAAGCCTAAAAAATGAAAATTATCATTCAAGTAATTCAAAATTTCATAATGTATTGCTGGCGGTTGCGAACTCAAACCAATAATCGCTTTTTGAACTGAATATGACCTGAAATCTATGACCTCAAACTCAGACCAATTTTTAGACTTGTTACTCCAAAGGGTGACCAAGTTTTCTTTGCAACCCTCCTCCACCACAATCCACCACCAAAACTAAAGCCTTGCACAAGGCATCCATTTTGTTAATGCAAAGTAAAAAATTCCACTCTTAATTAATACCGTGACTAGAGATTAATGGTCTTACATATACATTTTCAGTTAATCCAAGGAAACATATTAACATAGTACAATTTTTCTCAATTTGTAATAAATAAATAAATGAAATCCAGTGAGCTCCGAGGGCCGAATCAAGCAAATTCATTTGTTCCTGAAAGCGAAATAAAAAATGTTTAGAATAGATGAGACTATAACGCGTTCATTTCAAAAACAGTTGGATTCAAATGAAGATGTGGTTTGAAAAAAAAAAAAAAATAAAAAAACAAGTCCTATTTGATCTTTTAGAAGTTTTGCTTCCTATTATTGTCTCCTTTGAATGAGATTTGGACCAACTTGCAATATTGTTTCTTATACAAATAGTTTGACTTTCTAAAAACAAATTGGAAATACTAGCACCTGTTTCACTAACATAGATTTTTTCTAATAATGAGATGATGTCAACTTAGAGACAACAATAACATTACCACAATGCCTTTATTTCTCGCACGAAATGCACAACAGTAGTGGAATTGAATGTATGCAATCTTACCCTTGTGTTAGCAACAAAAAAAGGTTGTTTCTTACCAAATAATTCATGCCAATGAAATGAACAGAAATGAAATTACAATTGCTTGATAGAAAATTACGCAAAATGAGGAATATACAAGATTTCATCTATATGAACACAAAAGATTACGCAAAATTGTCTAAAATGAGAAATATACAAAAACATGTTTGGTATCAATATCAGACCGTCTCAAACAAGACTCACTCATACCTGCATACTTCAATTTAACTAGCGGCCTGAAAACATGGTGGTCGACTCAAACGCTGCTGCGCTTACAGGTGCATTACTGTGATCATTAGGACCAGAAAGTACCACTCCAGTAGCCTTCATCCGCATCTTACCATTCCCATTAGCATTACCAATAGACAGCAAATCGACAATGATCATCTCAGTCTCAGGAGGCTCATCCACGCGTAAAGTTCCTTCAAGCATATCGACCACCTTAGCCATGGTAGGCCTAAGCCTCGGCTTCTCCTGAATACACCATAGAGCTATGTAAACCAGTTTCCTGACTTGTGTTTCATCGATACTCCTTCCTTCTAGTAACCTCTGATCAACAACTGACATAAGCTTCCCCGCTTTCATTCTTTCCACCACAATTTTCGGAAAGTATTCATATTTCCTTAAAGATCTATCCTTATTATCCTCGATTAAACAAACATTCCTCGTTCCTCCAATCATCTCAAGAAGCACCATCCCGTAGCTATAAACATCAGACTTTTCAGAAACCCCTTTCTCTAAAATCCATTCAGGGGCTAAGTAACCTTTAGTCCCTCTTAGATTAGTCAAAATCTTGCTCTCATCTCTCCCCATTAGCTTGGACAGCCCGAAATCTGTGACCACAGCCCGGTACCCATCATCAATAAGTATATTCTCGGGTTTTACATCGAGATGTAAGATCCTTGACCGGCAATCACGGTGCAAGTAAGTCAATGCCTTAGCCACATCTATAGCAACATTGTACCTCAAATGCCAGGGTAAACAACCCTTTGGACGGGTTCTACTATGTCTTTGCGAGAAAATCCAACCGTCTAATGAACCCTTTTGGATGAATTCATAGACAAGGAATCGAGGTCCCGAAGGCACAACACAATACCCATATAGCCTTACTAGATTAATATGTTGAACACTTCCAATTGCAGCCACTTCTGAGAGAAATTCCTTCTCTCCTCGTTGATCCTGACCGTCTATTCTCTTCACAGCAATGCAAGTTCCATCACCCAAGATTCCTCTATAAACACTGCCAGACGCCCCTTTACCGATAAGAGTATTGAAATTATCAGTCGCGAGCTCAAGCTCTTTGTGCTGAAATTTAGTAGGAATTCCTGCCACTTTCCTGAGGAAACTCCCCGCGACTGAAACTTCCCTGGACAGCGGTTGGAGTTGATTTCTTGGCAAGATTGTAGTTTCCTTGGACCGACGACATATCAGCCAGATAAAGACTGCGATGATCATTGCAAAACAAGCTCCAAATACAAAGAAAAATTTCCATGAGGTTCCAAGATATAGAGAAGATACAGTAATTATTGTGACTAGAGTTACTATAATCATAAATGCAACTATCTTAGATTTCTTATCTTCCATCTCTACCTTAAAGCGATTTCGAGGATTACAGTAATTAAGGAGTTTTTTAGGATGATAGAAAAGTTCCTAAACCTTCTTGCATCTTGTTGTTTAAAGACAAATTGTTGATAAACTTGTTACCAATGATTTTCGGTTGTTTAAGTCAATGATACTCGGTCGACATCTTTGATCACTTCTCTTTAAAAAGATAAACCAAATCCCACTTACATTACTTTATCTGTTTCTTGTATAAGGGACAGGTGACCAAGTCATAGTCCACTACGAGGCGAAAAGGCCTTCATAATCAAGGAGAGCGGGATTTGAACATGGGACCGAGATTTATCGAGTCATTATGCTTTATTTCAACATATTACGAAGTCAGAGAGTATATATTAGAAATGGAAATAAACAAGAGAATAAGTGCTGAAACAGAATGTAACAGCATTCAAGCACATATCCGGAATCACTTACAAAAAAACGACTTCAATCTTAAGCTGATGAAGCTTCGCTGTCAAAAAACTCAAAAAATCTCCAATCATACTCCTAGTAATCGTCACAAAAAATGTACAAATCATAACCAATTTCGCGTTACAAAACAGTCGAGCTCAAACATTTGCAGACGAAGTTGTTGCAAAGGCGGTACTCAGTTTATCAGGACACTGAGAAATTTGCAGTAAAGTAGCCTGAAAGCCATTATTACCCTGCTCTTTCTCTGTGTTGTTGTATAACAGAACATCAAGGAAAAACATATTACTTTCGGGAGGCTCGGTTACTGGCAAATGACCTTCAAGCATATTAACCACTTGGCCCATATTAGGCCTCAGGATAACCTTTTCTTGAATGCACCACAACGCGACATAAACCATTTTTTTCACTTCGTCTTCAGTGACATTTCCTTTTTCCAATACCCTTTTATCGACAACTTCCATGAGTTTTCCTGCCTTCATTTTATCGAAAACAATCTTAGGGAAATAGTCAGAAGATATCATATCAGACTGAGATATTACATTTCTCCGGCCTCCAATCATCTCAAGTAGAACCAAGCCATAGCTATAAACATCAGATTTCGCAGAAACTCCATGGTCTAAGATCCACTCAGGGGCTAAGTACTCTCTAGTCCCTCGAATCCTCGTGACGACCATTTTCTCCTCTTTGCCCATCAGCTTTGCCAGGCCAAAGTCCGAAACAACAGCCACAAAGTTCTCATCCATGAGTATATTCTCCGGTTTAACATCAAGGTGTAAAATCCCGGACTGGCAATCATTATGAAGGTAGTATAAGGCTCTAGCTACATCCATTGCAACCCTATACCGTAACTTCCAAGACAAACAGCCACTTGTTTGATTTTTGCTGGGTTTCCGGGGGAAAATCCAGCGATCCAACGACCCATTTGGGACAAACTCATAAACAAGAAAGCGAGGCCCTTTCGGAACAATACAGTATCCATACAGGCGCACAAGGTTGCTGTGGTGAGCCCACCCAATTGCAGCCATTTCAGCTCGGAATGCTCTCTCCCCCCGTTCCTGTCCTTCCAATCGCTTTACAGCAACGTAGGTTCCGTCTTTGAGGACCCCTTTATAAACACTCCCGGAACCTCCTTGACCGACAATTGTGCTGAAATCGTCTGTTGCCGAGGTTAAATCTTTATAACTATACTTTGTCAACTCCCTTGATCCTCTCTTAACAGAACTACTTCCATCTCCAGCAGTCCTGTTCTCGCTTGACCATTTCTGATATCGGATAAAAAACCAGACCAAAATTCCGAAGCTTCCGGCCACAACAACTCCAAGAATTGTGAAGAATATCCATGATGACTTCAGAAAGATCACGAAAACAACAACCAAGATGATCATGACAGTAAGCAGCGAAATTGCGACTAGCCTAAGTTTAGTCTCATCCATGACACCCTCAAAAATACCTCTCAAGCCGCGAATTTGTATATTTATAATCGATAACTATAACGACTACCCGAAGATTCCACACCTGAAATCATAAGGTAGCCTTAAAAATCATGCTTGAGAGGATAGTTGGTGTTGCCAGCAGTTGTCAGCTTATGCAAAGCTCATCAAGGATTAATTAATTACTTTTTCTTTTGTTTAATTAATCCAATTATTTTAAGAGTTCATCCAATATTCTAGGTACTTATTCTGATTCTTTATTTTATTCTCATCAATCTCATGAATTCATTAAACTAATGTCGGAAATCGAATAGAAATATAGCTTTGACTTCGACAAATGACGATGCAAGCAGTTAAAACAGAAATACAGAATGGCAAGCAGTATACCATTGCTCATCTTTGACTCAGTGTTAGAGTAACGCCAGGGTGAGGCGTAAGTCATCGGATTTGATCCGATGAAGGACTTTTGAGGTTTCTCACTAAAAAAAGCCATAAGATTTAATTTGCACAGGAACATAATGAATTGATTAAATTCAAACCCTCAAACATAAAACTGAAACAAGCATATAATTCGCGATCATCGTCTCAAACACTAGCATAAGACTATGAGTCATAGACCTCATAGTAGACATTCAACAGAACTAACCTGACATGAATCAACCGAATTGAAGCATTAATGCTACAATTAGTCTTCCTTAAGACTACTACTACCCGTCTTATTAATAAGACGGGTCATATTTGATACCAAATTATCAATATGGGCTGGATAGAAGAAAGTTGGTTGTTTTTTTAAAACTTAATGCTGATTTGACATCTATGTGCTTTTGTCTCCCTCATTTACTTCTCCTGTCTCCCTCTTTCTTATCTTTCACTACTCTCTCTCTCTCTCTCCTTCTTTCACTCCTCTCTCTAAAATTCAAAAATTAAAAATCCATAAAACTCAAAATTCATCAACAATATCAATGAGAAAGAAAACAATGACAAAAAAATTATTGCAAAATCTCATGTTCATCAAAGATAGTGAAGAAATATGTGGAAACGAAAAAAATGTTTGGTAAGTTTAATTATCTTTATTTTACACATTTTAATGGTCATTGTTTGTATAAAATTTCAAAATGTATTGATTTTAATTATTGTAGAGTTTTGTGTTTTGCATTTGATTGAAACTCGAAAAATGTGGTTCTTGTTTGGATTTTATCATTTACTTTTGAATGAAATTTGAAAATATGAGATTTTTTTCTTAGTAATATTGGTGACATTTTGCTGCATCAATGGTAACACATTGAGCTGATAAGTTATTTTTATATGAATGTCTATTTATTGATTTATTTAGGTTTTTTTCCTGGTAATAATGGTGACATTTTCCAACATCAATGGTAACATATTGCACCGATTAGTCAGTTTACTTTGTAAGAATATAAAATATAATTATGTGAACATTTTGCATAAATATGTGAACATTTTAGTATATTATTATGTATATAAGATTTGCATAAATCTGTGTACATTAAGATTTTGTGTTCATACTTGTGTGATCTGTTACCATTCATTAATACATGGATATTAGTGTATGTATTACTTCAGATATTATGTTGCCTTATTTGTGCAATATGTTATCATTGTTGCCGCAAATAAAAGGCGGATTCAACCAAATGGTAACATATTGTGTAAGTAAGTTAACATTTTAACATAAGTAGAATAAATAAATATTTTAGATTATTCAAATAATTTGTGCATAATTTGTTTTCTTATTTGTAGAATTTATTTCCATTTAATCCTGTTATCTTTGAATATATACGCTATGTGTTTTTGATAACTTATTTTTAATATGTTAGTTATTCGTTTGTTTGATTTTGATTTCTTCATAGAAATTACTATTCAATTCCAGCCGTTCAAGTGGTTAAAAAAGGTTAAGGTTGAGCAAAACATCAAAGGAAACGCAAATCACATCTCGTCATCCGTTTGAAGAAGCTTATGGATACAAAAAATAAGAGAGTTGCAACATCTGTAGTAAAGATGATAGTAAATGTAAATGAGATTAAGTGGATTCAAAATCTGTAAAATATTTTATTGTCATTTATTTCGATTTAATGCACAAATACCGAAATTGAGTGGAAACATATTAAAGTAAAGTGGTAACATAAACAAATGGAATCAAATATGTTGGCTTTGTAAAATATTGAACTGAAATTGTTGCTGCGAATATAGGTGACATTTAGTATTGAGATGGAAACATGTGAACTAAAAAATGTTGACATTCTTAACAAAAGTGGTAACATATTAAACAGGATGGTAAATAATGATACATATATGACAACATGTCAGACATAAATGGTAATATGTGTTAATGACATGGTCACATATTCAACTTTTAGATGTTTGTTTCCATATCTTACGAAATTGTGATCATTTATATTTGAATTTATGGAATAATTAATAATACATAAATGTTAACAAATAATACCTAAATGGTAACTTATTTTATTATTAACAAGTATGTTGAATCTGTTTGTTTGGTGTTAACATATTATAGTAAATGGTAACATATTTTTCTTAAATTGTAACATATGGTGTTTAAATGGTCTAAAATATGATGAGTTGTACAATAATGTTGTAATACAAAAATGTAACCATCGTAACCTACAATGTTACCTCACAAGACATATTACTTTGATATGCGAATTAAAATGGAAATTGAAAAAAAAAAATTACTAACTAGGAACATATTAAGTTACACCGGTTACATAATGCAATGTTTATGTATGCATAATTAAATTATTGCTAAAAAGATGTGCTTGAGGGTGTTTCTTATACAAATCGTATACAAGTTTCTATTTAACCTCTAACCCAGCTTCAGACTTTCAAACTTTAATAGTATCTATATAAATTGTAATGGTAACAATATGGTGAAAACTATAGACATTCATACAAAAGAAGATTCACCTCTAGTTCACTAATTATTTTACGCACTTGATAAAGCTCAAGAATTTTTTAGCAATAATGGCCAAATACACTAATTATTGTACTCTGATGAACACCTAATCTACCACATGTGTATGCATAGAACATAATTGAACATGAGTGTATCATTGAAAATAAATCATTGATAAAGAGAACAAATACACAAAAATAATGAA
>JAGPOY010001662.1:0-12616 GCA_018983105.1 Silene uniflora
TCTTCAATGATATAATTCAAGCTTGTTATATCATTTGTAATCTTCCATCGAATCTATATGATCTTCATTGCTTGTATATCGATGGTCATTTGATCTTCACAAATCGTAGCTTGTAGAGTAGCCTTTGTTTATTCTAATTACAGACTAAACAAACGATTACGAGCACAAGAATATAACATGTAGACATAGACGTAGTCATTATCAAAACACTTAACATATGTGAACTCATATGGTCCAACACAAAGGAACACGGAATTCCTCATCACAGATAGGAGCATCAAGAACAACATTCATCTTCAGAGTAACCATCTGCCTAACACTGTCCAACACGTCATCAAAATTCGTCGGACTACAGGTTGTAAATAGCTGTCCAAAATAATCTTCAATAAATCCGTTCGATCTTGATAGGATCAGACCGACATTCACCAAAATCATCTTCCAACCCTCTTATAGTATTTTTCTTTCTTCTTTGTTGAGCCTTGTGATGGAAATACTTACTCCGTAGTATTTTTTATCCCAATGTTGTAATTCACATTTCCGTGCACGGGTATATTAATAAGACTCTTCTTGCATACGAAGGCGCTCAAGCTCCCTCGCAATATTACGATATTGCGCTAACATGTGAGCGGAGGGTAGCCTGCGTTGCCAGCGCTCCAAATCCTCTTCTAAAGTTCTAATCCGTCTCTTGAGACTACCAAATTTTTGACGAGCCCATGTTATGAGACGCTTTGAGCACCAATCCACCTTGTCAATCACTTACCCACCAGTCATATGACCTCATGCTTCTTTCACCACTTCTTCACATTCCGGGTCCGACAACCAAAAAGGTTCAAGAGCTGTCATCAATCTCATGAATAAGAATAGCACAATGGTCTGAGGCAAATCGAGGGAAATGATGGACCACTACATTCGGAAATAGCTCACGCCAACCAAGTGTTGCAACCGCCTTATCAAGCCTTTCCTTAATCACAGTACCATCACCCCTTCCTCTCTGCCAACTAACGATATTACCAGAAAAGCCGAGATCATCAAGAGCGCATTCATCAAGAGCAGACCGGAAAGCCTCCATCAGTCCATCTGTCTTGCGTCTCACACTACTCCTTCGTCCTTCTCCCCCTCACTTAAAATCACATTAAAGTCCCCAAAGAAGACCATAGGATCACGATTGTTGCTGCATAAAGATCGTAACAGGACCTCTCCGCTTCCCACAATCTTTTTCCCCATGACCCACTTGTCCACAGATGTAGCAGAACAGTGGGAGACTCTCGTATGCCACCCTAATCGCCATTTCTTGCCCCTTTTGAGGTTCATGTTCATAGAATCAACCAAGGCTTTACGGACATCAATAACAACACGAATCCTCATAGACCTATTAATCAACGAGTTTACTAAATTATTCACCGTGACAAACGTACCAATAGCATTCCCAATGTTACACGCATTCTCGAGGTTTTGTCGACCCATGATAGAGACATCATAAACACGTACCCAGATTGGAGAAAAGAAAAGAGGTACCTCAGTTGGGATAACATCTCCTCGTAAATCTGCAAGTACGAGTATGTGTCTCTCAAAATGTCATGGCTGCTCATCCAGGATACGTTGTTTATCATCCTCATCATCAAACTTAAATGTGACAATCTTCTTCTGCTTATCTACCGGCCACTTTCCCAACCACACCCTTCGTCTTCCATGCTGCCCCCATCGTATCAGTCAAAGCTTTGAGATTCACATTTTTGTCCGTCCACAGGCGACCTACCACACAAAGTCGTATATCGTCCTTAGGCTGATGCTGATTCTGGTTACAGCGGTGAAAGGAGAGACACGCGCCCACCCACACCCCAGGCAGAGTTAGTGAGCCGTGTAATAGGCGACCATTTCGCGCGGTTCGGGGGGCACTTGAGTCAGCCGCCGGCGCCCGACTGCGTCTTGACCCCTTCCTTCATCCTCCCCTGCAGCCCACTCAACTTCAACACCATGATTTTCCTCCCCTTCCCCCTCACACCCATCATTTAGGACAATATGATTTAGGACACTCGACGACGCTATAACAACAAAAAACTTCCACAAAAGTAACTAGTGACGACCACGCAAGCAAGAAACAGAGAGGAAAAAAAGAACGAAAAACACCAAAAACGGGTAAGAAAACCGTTTATTTTTGTGAAAAATAGCACAGAAAACCTAGGAAAAACTGACCAAGAACGCACTAACCTCCTATGAAAAACCGCCATAGAGGGAACTTAGCTAAAAAATACTCCCTCCTACCCATAACTAATGTCCCATTTAGGTAGGGGCGCGGGAATTAAAGAATGGAGTTAAATAATGAAAAGTATTGTTTGAGGGTAAGAAAGAGGTGAGTTAAATAATGAAAAGTAATGGGTAAGAATGGGTTGGGTTGTTAATAATGAAAAAAGCAAAGGGTAGAAGAGTCATAAATATGTCAAATGAGACATTTGTGTGGGTAAACAAAATTGGCAAATAGGACATTAGTTATGGGTAGGAGGGAGTAAATAAAAAGTCATTTAAAACAAGAAAAATAATACTCCCTCCAATTCAAACCAAACTCCACAATCACTTTTTGGAGGTCAAACTTTGAAAAGTTTGACCGTTAATCCACTCTAAATACGAATCTTTGAAAAAATAAAAATTTACATATTTAGTTTTGTTATGAAAATATCTTACACAAAATTATATTTTATGTGAAAAATTTCTATGTTTAAAGGACGAAAACTACGGTCAAAATGTCGCCTCGAAGACCACCCAAAAGCAAATGGAGAGTTTGATGTGGATTGGAGGGAATACTCCACTAAGGAAACCCTTTTGATTACTTCAAATCGCCATCAACAACACCACAAATAGTCGATCCGTTTTTTCTCCATTTCCTCAAAAAAAAATGGAGAGGCAAATTTTTATCGGTGGTCCGGATCGTATTTTCACAACATCTAACGGTTCTAAATTTACGCATAAAAATAAAGGAAAAATAGGAGTGAAAGGAAAAATTAGTATTTAAAGAGATTGTGAGAGGAAATGGAGAGCAAATGGAGAGAAAGGAAATGGAGAGGATCCATTTCCACAAATAGTCGGCAATACCAATTTCCAAAGGGTCAACACGCAGTGTACGAGGAGTCTTTGTTGTTAAGGAATAACAGCGCAAGCTTCATCAACATTATTTTATGTACTCCATTTAATCAGCTAATCTCGCTTGTGGCGGTCTTTTCAAAAAGACCTCTCACAATCCTCTCTCCCACTTGCTCTTATTTAAATCGGTTGTGAGAGGTCTTTTTGAAAAGACCGTCCACAATGAGATTTTGTGCCATTTAATACACTACCAAATACCAATAGATAGGATCAAAATATAAAAAAGAAAATACGAATATAATTTTAGAAAAGAAAGCCCAACATTTTTCCCTCTTTCACTGGAATCCATATTTTTCGCATTTTCAGAAACTAGGAGACTAATTCACAGATAAATGGGACTTCTTTCCAACAGGTATGGAGTTTCAGTTTACCCTTATTATTACAGTATTTATAATTTTTATGTACTCGTTCCGTCTCGATCATTTGTTTTCCGTTGATTAAAATTCCGTCACAAAGAATAAAAACGGTAAACAAATGATTGGGATGAAGAGAGGAATTCTTTTGCATGACACTTTGATGTCCAACCTTACAATTTTGCCGACAATATTGTCAGATTTATCATTTATGGTTTTATCAATAAAGATTGAAACTTTATGATTTTTGTTTGATTGGTTTAGAATTGTGGATTAATTCAATAAAGCTTGTTATTGTAGATTAATTCAAAAAAAAACCCATGAAATAAATATCGTCAAATTTATGGTTTATGATTAAAGATTGAAACTTTATTGTATTTGTTTGATGGGTTTTGTGAATTGTCGGATTTTGATGGTATGGTGGATATTGCAATTTTGTGACCTTATTATTAAAAAATGAAACTTCATGATATTTTTTTGATGGGTTTTGAGAATTGTGGGATTTTGGCATTAGGGTTTATGTTCTAATTTGTGATTCATGATTAAAGATTGAAACTTTATGACATTTGTTTGATGAATTTTGTGAATTGGGGAAAAAGGGTCGACATCGTCAAATTTGTGATTTTATGATTAAAGATTGAAACTTTATGGTATTTGTTTGATGGGTTTGGATAATTGTTGGATATTATGGCAAAATGGTCATGGTAAAATTTGTGATCTTTATTATGATAAAAGATTGAAATTTGGTGATATTTGTTTGATGGGTTTCGTGAATTGTGGGATTTTGGCAATAGGGTTGATAGAAAGGATTTGAAAGCTGGAGATCACATCTACTCTTGGAGGGCTGCTTATGTTTATGCTCATCATGGTTTGTTTATCTGTTTCTTTCCTCTATTTTTGTTCGGTCCCGTTGCAGTTAGGATTATCAAGTCTGTGAATTTATTGTTGTATGGTGTCACTTAGTAGAAATATGATTTCAAGTGGTTGCTTCATTCATTTAATCGTGTCTATCTTGGATGTTTAGTCTTGTTGATTGTGTGTTATTTACCTGGCAGAAAATGTCACCGAGTCACTCGTTTCTAGTCTTTCAATTCTGGTAATAGTAGTCTTAGTTTAAACAAGCGCGCCTAGGCGCAAGACGCAGTGAAGCGCCAACCAAATCACGTCAGACACACTCTGAGGCGCATGGAGTACAAAAGGCGCACCCAAGGCGCAACTAGTGAGGCGCACACGAAGCGCATTAGTGTGCAATTCCATATTTTTTTTCAAAATTCTTTTATTTTACCCTTCTTTTCTCCCCCTTATCCAAGGCGCACAAGGGACTATTCTCGCACAAAATTTGATTGTAAAATATGGATTTTCTTTTGAAAATCATTGCGCCTCGTGTGCAAAAGGCGTGCGCCTTCGCCTTGCGCCTTGGCCCGTGGGACCCCCCTGCGCCTTCTCAAACAAAGATAGTAGTAGTGTATTTTTTAGTGTTCAAGTAAAGTTGTAAAAGAATCAATTGTAATAGGGTGAAATGCTTTACTAGGTTATATGCCCTGAATATTGGTTTGCTCAATTCGTGCTGAATTGCGTATTGGTTTGAATGTGTTCTATGATTCTATCATAGTATTAGTCCTGGAGATGAATTTGTGAGGTTATATGCCCTTAGTTAAATACAGTCACTCGTCTCACACTAAGCTTATTCTCCAATTATATCAAAATTTGTGAGGGGAATTTTTAAAGTAAAAGAAGATTATTGCGGGTCATAGGGATTACATACTAGACATTGTGTTTAAGTGTACCGTGAATTGGAAGTTTTGTACTTTTAACAAATCAGGCTACCATGGTTATTCTGGAGATGAATCCGTGCTAGTATTTCTGATGCATTGAACTAGCCACTACCATGGTTATCGTCGGGGTGAAGTCGTGTAAGTATTTTTTATGCATTGAACAACCATGACACGTGAGGTCTCTATGACATCTTATCATATTTCATATCCACTATGGTATGCTTCTTGTGTAATATACCAGTATACCATCGTACTTTAAAAGCTGGTATGTAAAAGTTGGTTTGCATCTTGTGTCGTTTATTGGAAAAATCAGAAGAGAAGTCATTCCCACTGCCCTGCTTCTGAAGTCTTTTGGTAACATAGATTGTTTCCTCTATTGTTTATTGGAAGAAGGAAGAGTAGTTCCCAGCACCCTGCTTCTTACTTTGACGATTCAATTGGTTGTTTTCGCTTTCCGCTCGACTCAAATCTCAACTCAGTTTAAATTGTATATTTTGCGTAATTCAGAACTTTAAACGTTCATTAGGGTATCCTTTGTTGTGTAGAAATCTTATGCCCCAAAACACACTTAGATACACTACAAAGTAGAAAGTAGAAACCTATGGAGATATGAATATACTCTATTATAATGTACAATTTGGGGGATAGGTTGCCACGAGGAATATCAGTCAGATTACTGATCATTGAAGTACCTGATGTTGTAGCAATGACCCATACAATTCGGAAAAAAACAATATATGTGGCATCGGATGTTCTAATGCGCTCAGGGCCGTACAACATTTGGCTTTTAGTGTTCTATCAGCAATTCTTGACTCTATATAATCTGATTTCTTCATACTATATTTATGTAGGCATTTATGTTGGAGACAACAAAGTAATTCACTTCACGAGACGCGGTCAAGAAGTAGGAACAGGAACTGTGTTGGATATTCTCCTAGTAAGCTCGGGACCTAATAACTCTCATGTACCTTGCCCTACTTGCGTCCCTCCAGAAGAAGGCCACGGGGTGCTCTCCTCATGCCTAGACTGCTTTCTTGCCGGTGGTATATTATACCGGTTTGAGTACAGTGTCAATCCTGCCCTCTTTGTGGCAAAATTGCGTGGTGGGACCTGCACTCTCGCAGGATCAGATCCCGGTGACGTCGTTGTGCGTCGAGCCAAGTACCTACTCGACAATGGCTTTGGCTGTTACAACGTTTTCAAGAACAACTGTGAAGATTTTACTATATATTGCAAAACTGGGCTTGTAATTATGGACCAAGTAACGATGAGCCAGAGTGGACAAGCAGTGTCGCTAATTGGCGGCCCCCTTGCTGCTGTTCTCTCCTCACCGTTGCGTCTTATGACGAGCAATGTCTATGGGATGGCGGTGATGGCAGTGAGTGTGTATTGCACAAGCAGGGTGGCAGCTGACATTGGCATGAGGAAGGATGTTGTGAAGTTGGAACCTGAAGACTTAACCAGACGTCTGGCTCTTGGACTTCTGATGCTTAACCCACCAGTTTCTGCCCCTCCGCCTACTGTAGTCAGCTAGTGTTGTGGCGATCCAGTTGATGGCGGACTTATGGTACTGTTGGTGGTAATTCGCGTTTATTTTGAGCTGTGGAGTTTGGGTAGTCTACTACTACCACCACCGATCAGTAATATCTTGTGTTGTGTGTAAATGTGTAATATCTTATCTGATTTCTTTTAACCGTACTGGTGGGATTCAAGCCTAAACGGATCAATATCAGCCGACTCCAAACCGTGTTAGGACTGTTGTTTGTTTCCATGATGTTTCATAGTTTCTGCAAGTCTAGTATATGCATAAACAAGTCATTAACTCTATTATGAAGTTGCTTGTCTGCTTGATACTATCTTCGTATGTTTATGTATTAGTCCGTACAATTTTATAGGTTACACACGTTTTACGAAATTCATTCCGATTAGATAGTGGCATAGCATTTTGCTTAACTTGTCTCCGTAAAACGAAACTTGTGTATCTACTTTTAACAGGTACGTAACTAAAGAACTTTGAGCTTGTCGCATTAAAAGGAAATTCAACTTTAACCAAGTCGATACCTTCGTTTAAACTTAAAGAAACAGCAAAATTTTGGATACTGCTTCAAAAAAAGAAATACAGTTCTTACAGGACCGAGTCCATTACGTATGTTAGTGATCGGAAAGAGTATGAAGCATGAAGTGTGCCACCGTTGTGGTTGTCAGATATTTTGTTCTTTTCCTGGATCATGCATGAGACGCTTAAGCAGCCATCACCCGTAAAACAAAACAAACAAGTATTCCTTGGTCAGGGGCTCGAGACTTCTACTCGATCTGTGGATTTTTTTTTTTCAAGCTTGACAGATAATGCACAAATATTCAACAATGTAAACAAAAGCATTATCCACGAATGTAACAATACCGATCTTTCTAAATTTGAATAACATAACCAATCTGAACTACATAGGTTTAACTATCTACAATAAAGCTCTCCACTACCTACAACTCTACAAGGCTATGAGAAAAATACATCGCTAAAAAAAGGAAAAACAACCACCGAAACTTGGTAAATGAAGTCACAGTCGAACATCTAAAAATTGTTTACTTCTATACCATGCCAAGTTGGTTGGTGCGAGAGGGCAAAACTAGAGCGACCAGCAAGTTATTACTTCAGCTAGTACACAACTAGAAAATGTTACTCCGTATAAAGTGCATATTACATCTGTCATTTTGTATTTTCACGTCAAGTTAGACTCGGCCACAATGAGCTGAGTTTCGCTGCAAGTTTGGCAGACTTGTAATCCTCCCGGAGCTGAATAAATCTGACATAATACCAACAGATAGGTTTTACAAAGCACGGAAATGAAAGTAAGTCCAGTATTAGTTATTTATTTAGGAGCACAAAAAAAGCACCGGGGACTTTATCATCCGTCGAGTAAGCTATAATGCTAGGCTTGCAATGCAATGGTATACAACTTATTTACAGATACGGGGACTAATGGAGTAGAGGGTGGGTCATTATTTAGATATATAACAGCAGTAGACAAACGACACTCCAGTTTTTGTGATGTTTTAGCCAATACAAGTTGTTTTGCAGTCTGATTTTATATTAAAACGAGTAGGGATTTGTTTGAAATTCGCTATGAACTGCTCTTCCTATTTTCCAATAAGGGCAAACTAGAGAAAAGTAAAGTCAGAAAAGTGGAGTATCAGTAGTATCAACCATACCTTTGTGCGTCTTTGCGGATGCTCGGGCTTCCTTCAAACAGTGTGGAAAGACTTTCAGGAGCCACAATGAAAACATTGGCCAAGCTGGAAACAAGTTTTTGTTAGTTGTAGTAAATGCTGTCCAAAGTACTTTTATTCTAGTAAATAATATATAACCCGGCCCCATTCCATTTACATTGTTCCCATTTTTAGTAGTCGCCCGACGCCAACTTTTACCAATATTTTCTCACATTATTCAATAACTACAACCTTGTTTAAATGATAATATGAATATAGTTTTGAATTTTGATAAATCAAATGTCACTATTGTATGTTTGTATCTTCACATATACTTAGAGAAATTAATCGTCAAATTTCAACTCAAATGAAGGTAGACTTACATTCCTAAGACTTCAAATTTCTCATCAACTGAAGGAGCATTGAAGCTTCGTACAAATTCCCCATACTCGGTTATGTCACGCTTCAACCTTAGGCCCCCACTGGAAAAGAGCAAAAACATAAGAGATGAAAACACATATCAACTGAATAAAAGAAAATTCATATACAGATAGACTGCCGCATAGAAAGGCTGATAGTTCCAGTTTCAATAGAAAGGGAGGCAACGGAAATGAATGCTACCTGGGATTAAAAGTGAACTTCTGCCAATGATTGAGAAGCAACTTGTGCAAGCGGGTTCCCTGAAAAAAACCTCATGTTAAGTCGTAACATTTTAAACAACTCAGTAACAAAAATAGGTGCAGTGGACTCCAATCTACATTTACAGAAACGGAAGACTAAAACAAGGATCATCTCCAGACTCCAGAGAGTTGTGACCTGATACATAAGTCATGTTTATGCATGGTTCATCAAAAAAATTGTTCAGGGATTTTTTAGAAACTTATGTACATCAGTACATGTTTATAGGTCTTCATGTTTGAAGATTAAAAAGTTTCTTGCTATCTGCCTGGGGTGCGAGAAGGAGACCCAAACTAATCTTGTCACAGTTGACGTAAATAAACACCGCCTCTAAACCATCACTGACACAGATAGGTGATGCCTTAAAACCATAATTACGGGATTTGCTACAAATACGCTCTTACTGATTCACGATTTGCTTTTATATAATGCGTTTTATATGTTTTTCCAGTAAGCGACAAGATAGAATTCGCTCAATGATTCACTATTCATAGGATACCCAGGCGAACCCGGTAAGCCTACCTTAAACACGGGGATAAAAAATTTCCATTACCTATTCTTCGGCTTTTTGCTAATTCTACAATGATGTACGGAGTAACATTCTTTAAAATATCAACGAAAAACAACCATACCAGTTCCGTAAGAAATGCCTGTTTATTGAGGCCCTCTAGAGCTGTGAAAGCAGATTCCAGAACACGTGATAGGTAAGTAACAGCTCTGCAAGGTAAAATCATGAAATAAGGGATCGCGAAAATGTATTGCTCGATTACTCTCTCCATTTCACCTATTAGTTATTTCCAACTTTAAAAATCCCCCTCATATTTTGAATTTGTAAAGAAAACAGCGAAATGGAGGTTAGTAGCTTACAATAAAAACATATTGTCTCAAGTTAAAATGTGCACTTCTTCTTTTGGAATCAAGAATAGCAAATTATATTCAGGTATCAATTCAGCCTCTCAAGCATCACACTGATAACATTGTCTTAAATTTTTGTATACGTGTATTCACCTGGCTGAAAGTCAATGAGACAACTGTAAAGAAGGAACAGGCAGTACCTAGTGCATGCACTTGTGGGTCTGTGATCAGGAATAATCCCATCTTCAGGTGAGCGGAAATCAGTTGCCTTTTGCTCAGCTGACAACAATCTTTCGACCTGCAAAGAGAGCAAAAATATAGATAAACTCCAAGGATTTGAATCAATGTATGACAAGTGACAACTATAGATATACCCCTTAATGTATATGGAAGCCACATAAGTACATTAAGAAATACTTAATCTGATTCTTTGATTAACGTTTATTCAAGACAAACCTCAGCCATCACAGTGTCAATGCATTGCTGAAGTCCTTTATAAGCAGCAGATTCTGCCTTTGCCATTGCAGTGGCCATTTCTTCACATGATGCAGCATGTGCTCCATCAACCGGCAACAAAAGCCTAGAGATGGAATTGGCAAAATACTGCAACGAAAAGGTTGGCTAAAGTGATGCTCACACGAACGATAATAAACAGAATTACTGATACAAGAGCCATTCACATACTTGCTGCACTAAAGCAACACTGCTGGCACAACGTTGTACCGCAACCATGAAAGACCTGAAACTGCTTTCACCAGCAGCTGCTGCTGCCTCCGCCTGCATATGAACAATAAACATACTTTGTGTCAAGCAATGGGATTCTCCAGCACAACTCCCACATTGCGATATGCAAGAGCTATCAAGCTACATAAAATACATTACTTTCAATTTTTTACAGTAGTTTTCACATCACGACAGCATTACACAGTGACCCAAAGGCTCCCACCTATGGCAGGGTAAGGGGGTAGGATGTACTAACCCTTATGCTGACAACTCACAGAAACATTTTTCGAGAAAACCCCAACGAAATTTTCATTTGAACTGCATTGAATGATGGTCACTTCACAATGAAGGAAGCACAGCAATTTATTTAGCCATTTGCTTCATTTCATCATAATCCAAAACCGAAGAATAATGGGTCTTTGACTCTATCAGTCTATTGGGAACAAAAACTATAGTTTTCACACTATTATTGTATATAATTACAAACTACTACAAGCCTACAATGTTGTTAGTATTATAATGACTATTTTTATCTCAAGTTATGTGAGAGATAATATATCCAGTGGTCAAGTGATAAGCACTTACAGCAGAAGCAGCAGCTGCTGCAACTCTTCTGCTAAGATTTGTTCCCAAAACAAACCTTTCCCGCAAAGCTGCAGCTTCAGTCAAGCCTTCCCTAGCCTTCTCAAGCCCTTCCGTTAAGTATTGACTAACCTGAGTGAACATAAGAACAAATATCCAATTTCAGTTTCCAAGTGAAGCCAAGAAAGTAAACCAAAAGCCACCCACTTACTTGGTCCAAGAGACAGGTGAAAATAGCTTTAACGTTGGATGCAAGAATAGATGGCTGTCAACAGATAACAAATTGTTAAACAAATCTCGTATAAATTACACTTCTGCTAATTCAAATGCCAAGTGGCAAAGATCAACTTGCCATAAAGCGTTGCCAAGTACGCCAACTAAATTATTTCAAAATTCATGAACATCTCTGCCCTCTTCTAGACTCTCAGAAGTTGCATTATTCTGAAACTACAATTGAAATTGTCTGAAAGTTTCAAACTTCTAGAATAGAAAACAAAAAGGAAACTTACAAAAACAGTCATATGACTTGTCAAACACTCCAACAATAACTTGAAAATTTCCAATATACTCCTAAAGAGTAAAAGTCGGAAAGAAACATTACCTGTGATGAAAATAAGTTGCACCTGGATATTGCCTCTTCATTCCATCGCACAAACTCTGTCACCACAGCGACAGAGATCTGATAACTGGAAGAAGCTATAGAAGCACCTTTGGATCTTCCTATAGACCCAGTTCCACTAACATTAGCCATACTTTCAGCACGCAGTTCTCCCATCTTTGCAGTTTATTACAGCCGAGCAAAGTCAAAATTTTGAATATAGCTAAAATAAGAAACTAATATATCTGAGAGATAGTATATGTATGCAGGTCCACACCTTTGCTTGATATAATTGTTTGAGAGAAGCCTGTTCATGTTCGGGGTATTCATCTTTGTGAGCCGAAAATAATGACTCCGTTAGGCCTACAGTGAAAAGCCTGTCAGTTGTCAGTTGCAATATAGAAAAAAAAAAAACTCAATGTCCGCATGCTTGGTTTCATTACAAGAACGACCCTTTCTTCTAAAATACTAAAAAGAAGCGTCCAGTCCTATCCAAGGGCAATTGACTAAGAGTTGCCTAAATCCAAACCTCACTACTAGAAATAATTCCCACCGTGTCATTCAAAGTTACTGTGCTCAAGAAAACCAAATCCCTAAATAAAATCGTAGACCAACCCGATAAGCTAAAAGACCCACCAGCAAGGCAGCGACCCCGGCCCTTTTGCCCTCAAACAAAATAGATAAATGAAAGATTAAAAAAAAAAAAAAAAAAA
>JAGPOY010001663.1:5837-22466 GCA_018983105.1 Silene uniflora
GCCTTAAGACGGTCTCACAAAACACTTCTTTCCCCTGTTTTCGCGTTACTCCGGCCGCCACCGCACAAACTACCACCTACAACCACCTATGGCCACCCAAGGTGGTCGACCCGTCACCACTAACCACCCAACCCCAGGTCCAGGTCCAAAATCAGGCGAGGTAAGGGTGAAAACCCGTGTTCAAGTCTATTCCCAACATCACAAACACCACTTCGCTAAGAACCTTAGCGACTTGGCTGTGTTCATTTTTTTTTTTCTTAACTCTCTACTTCGCTAAGAACCTTAGCGATTTTACTGGCAAACTGGCAAACTGTCCACGTGGACACTATGTCCCAAATTATTTGTAATTAAGCGCTAATTACCCAATTAATTGGATAATTAACACTAATTAACCAAAAAATTCCACTTCTCCTAACTAGTCGTCCCGTGCCCGACACTTGGACACCCGACATTCTTCGGACACATGCCTAAACATGTTATTCTCGCAGTTGTACAACTATTTCGATGTCGGACACCTAAATATAATTCAATACTTAACAATCTTACGAGTAGCTTGTCAAATATGGTGTGGGTATGGTCGATAATGAACGTGTCAAATTGTTTTCTTAGTTCGAGTCTAATTGAGGTGCCATGATATATGGAGCATCTGCTTGGATGTCTCCAACGGATTGGTTCACTTGATTTCTGATCTGAATGTTTGTGATGGATAACAATTTAAATCGTTTTAACCTTTAAGTTTTCTTCGGAGTACATACTGGAGTATTTTTTTCAACATTCTATTCTCACGAATGACAAACTCAGTACTCTTCACCAGGGGCGGCTCATTCGAAGGCCCCGTTCAACCGGTCCGAATTAGGGATGGCAATGTCACCCTGACCCCGTGGATATCCATCCACCCGAAATTAAATGGGTGGGATATGGATGACGATTTTTTTTTGAATTTAGGGTGGGATATGGATATGGGCGAATTTAGGGTGGGATATGGATCATACTCTTCCACCCGCTTAACCACCCGGTGGATATCCTAAATTAACTTTTATGATTAATTTTATAAGAAAATTTATAATTATTTTGATTAAAAAAAAATACTCCCTTTATATCTTATTTTTCTTTCCTTTATTCCATTTTGGTCCATATCTTTTTGTTCTTACCTTTTTTAACAAACATGTACTATGTTGATTAATTATCTTAGTTGCTAATTGTGCATAATCTACTCACCGGTGCTAGTGTGATATGATTAAGTGTTGATATAAGTAGAAAAGAAGGGTTTTATTTACTCCATACTTTATTACCACATACGAAGGAATGAAGTCGTAATACTTCGTAGTAATAATAATAGAAAAGGGCAAGAAACAAAATATATAAGCATCTCAATTTTTATTTTTTTCGATATATTGTAATATTGCCCCTAAATTTTACAAGCGTGAAAATATCCAACGGGTGCCCGCTCCACCCGCTTCACCCGATGGATATGGATATGGATGGATGAAAAAATATTAAATGGATAAGGGTGGGATATGGATGACTATAAATTAAATGGATATGGATATGGATATGGCTCCACCCCATCCATATCCCACCCATTGCCATCCCTAGTCCGAATTCTCTCCATTTCCTCAAAAGTAATGGAGTTCCATTTCTTATCAACGGCCCGGATCAAATATTGTGATGATCTAACGCTTGTAATTGTTTCATAAAAAATAAAGATTTAATGGATGGTGAAGAAAATATATTAAAATATGGTTGTATTAGGGAGGAAATGGAGAGGAAATGGAGAGAAGGTAATGAAGAGGATTTAAATTGCCGTCCAACAACAAAACAAAGGCCCCCAAAATATGTAAAAACCGAGACAACTCGGTTGGTAAAGGAAAATTGTACCACTGCACTACTCCTTGTTTACTGATGTAATTATAGGTTATTTTGTATTTATTTTGTAATCAAATATTTCGAGGCCCGATAAAACTGGAGGCCCGGTTCCTCGGCTCAGCCTGAATCGGGTCTGGGCCGCCCCTGCTCTTCACTTAGATTGAATTGCATTGAACTGAACTAAAACAAAGGAGAGTTGAAGCAATATTTAATTTATGTAGAGTTGAGCTGAATTTAACTGAATAAAACTGAACTAGATTAAAATGAGCTAAATTAGGCCATGTTCTTCTGGGCTAATGCGCATGCGTTGAACTAACTAAATTAAGCTTAATTGAGCAGAGTAAAGAAATTTGTTAAGATGGATAGAGCTGAAATAAACTGAACTACTAAACTGAAATGAGTTGAAGTAAGATAAATGAGAATTAAAATTAAGTCGATAAGAAGAGGGCCTTAAGCCAGAAAGAACGTAACTTAATATACGAAATACCATTAAGGTTCTGTTATTTTGTACTGAAACCATTTAAACTGAGCTGGACTGAACTGAACTTATTATAGCTAAACTGAACTGAACTGAACTGAACTGAATTAAGAGTTGATTTGTGAAAAGAAAAATTGAACTGAACTGAACTGAAGTGAATGAAGCTCAATTGAAATGAGACAAATGCATCGAAAAGAGAATAGATTGAGCATTGTGTAACTGTGTAAGCATTGCCCCTTTGCTAGGAAATGAATAATGATACAAACATCCACTTTTGTTGTAACAATAAGTCAATAACATTTGAATATTGTTAGGTTATAATAAGACAGACTTAGGTAACACGATGACATCAAACATAAATTACACATCCGCGTGCGTCTCCTTTGCGCATGATCCCATATAACACCAAAATTAATATCCTTACAAAAAATGCCTATTTTGATGACTAGTATTTTTAATTTATTTTATTAGGAATTTCCATCTTCTAAAATGCCCTCTCGATCTCTTCTAACATTCATAAGTTATAATAATATATAAAATTCTGTTTAAAATATGCATATACTCCCTCACACCCAGGATAACTATCTCAAATAAAAATGGCACGAAAATTAAAGAATGAAGTTAAATAGTGAAAAGTATTGTTTGGGGTAAGAAGTAAGTGAGTTGAATAATAAAACATGTCCAAATATGATAAATGAGACATTTGTGTGGGTAGACGAAATTGGTAAATGGGTCAGTTATTCTGGGTAGGAGGGAGTATGTCTTAAGAAGATGTAGTAGAATGTTTGTCCCGCCTATCTAAATTGAATACGAAGTATAATTTAAATCTGTTAAAACTTAAGAAAAATCTGTTAAACACAAAGACGGTGGTATTCGTGTCATGTATTAGTCATTTAAAAATAGAATAACAAAAGTTTGTTCTACCTATTTAAAAGGTCAGGGTAGTATTTTACTTTCTGCTAATCATAAAATGAATATATCCGTCTTAATGAACACTCACAACTTTTAAGAATTAAGACAATGTTGAGACCTAGTTTGAAGTGAAGTGATAGTGGAGCAAGAGTGGTGCGTTAGGCTCAAGCATAAGCATGAGGATGGATGATGGGTTCATAAGTTTTAATTTGTCTGACCAATGTATGTGCATGCATGTTATGCATTCTCATTCACCTTAATGCTCTGGTCGGGTTGGTTTCATACGTCTAGGCCAGCATGCTTACACTAGTCTTTCTTTATTCTAACCCTTAATTAAAAACTTGTGTGTTGTTCAAAGAATCATAAGAACAAGAAAAAAAAATAGCATAGCATTGTTTTATGCCAAGTTGGCTATGATTTGACTAATCTAGCTAGTGTGTTAAATGATGAACTTCTATCTATTGTGTAGAAACTCCTTATGAAGTGAATTTTAATCCATGTATGTGTACATGTAAATCTAATCTAATAAACTAATACGACATATGTCCCAGTTAATAGTTTACACTTGCTCAATTTCCCCCTTATAAAATAACACAAGTAGTTTAAACTATTCATTGAGAGAGAAAGAGAGAGTAATATTTTATAATCACAAATATTTGCTTAGGACTTAGGAGATCGAGTAAAACCCATTAAGGCTCTAACTAGTAATAATAACTCATTTTATAAGGAAGAGCTCTAAACCTAGTGATTAATACAGATATATCGTGATAATAGCCTAATAGGTCACATGTTCAATTTTTCCATCTATTGAACATGCCTTATTCCTCATTTGAATTTTGAAATCACACAAAGAACAAAAAAATAAAAAAGAAACTAATGATTACTTTATAGCGAGTAAAATTAAACATTAACCCTAAAAACTGTTTTAATTAGACAATAAATATGCATACATGCACCCTCCATTGTTTTAACCTTTTTCATTTTAGAAAACTTCGCACGAGTTATGAAATTATTGAAAAAAGCAGTATTAATTTTATTATGTGAAATAAATAATTTTTAAAAAGAGTAAAATAACTTTTTACACCAATTAAGTAGCTAAAAAATTACTTTTCCATGCTAATTGCTTGGATGTGGATGATCCACAGTTGAACCCAGGTGGGGATTTGGTGGTTCCACGCACGTTCATGGGTCTGAACGTGGTGGCTCCACTTCTGGTTCCAAGTAGGGGTGTTCACCGGTCCAAAACCGGATCGGACCGGATGAACCCGCGGACCGGATCACCACATATCCTAGGACCGCGGACCGGATCACCACATATCCTAATCGGTCCGGTCCGGACCAGAACCCTTAAGGTCCGGTTTTTTCGGGTTTGGACCGGACCGGTACTACTTTACAAGGCAAATTGAGTTTTATTTTTTAGTGTGGACCGGACCGGAGACCGATCATTATATTTTTTGTGACCCGGAGACCGGACCTGTATGTATCCGGTCTGCACCGGACCGGACCGGACGGTCCGGGTCGGTCCGATTTTCTGGTCCGGACCACTTTTTGTTCAGCCCTAGTTCCAAGTGGGGACGAGGTTGTTCCACCTCTCTCTAAATCATTTCGTTACGTCGATTTTTGTTCATGACGATTAGTTAAACATTGTTTTGATTTGAAAAATATCAATTANGAGGGGGTTGAGCCCCCCCGGGTCCATGCATTCCTGCACCACCACATGGACCATGTAAGCCACCCCTTTGGAGGCTGCATTTATGCAAGCTTCAAGGTTTAACCCAGCTACCACTAGACTAACACCACTTGGTTAATTAGTTTAAAGTTGTTTCAATTAATAATCGTCGGTCATATTTTATAACAATCGATTCATTTTGCGTCGCTTAATTTAACGATTTTCTATCTGCAATTTGTCATTTTGCTTAGGTCGTTAGTTATTCGATATTAGTTGGTAATTTCAATCAGTCGATTAATCCCCTCATAATAAATAAGGTTGATTTTCTTCAATTAAACCATTATCCTTTTTATCATATTTTCTTTTCATCAAAGTATAATTTTGTTAAACTCTAAAATATAACTATTAATTGAAATAAAATAAATTTGATATAGAAAATTTTTCATTTGGAGCTATTATTAATGATTGTGCGCAGAATTACCTGTAGAAAATAAAACTATAAGCTCCTATTAGCTTATATGATGATTTTTTTTTTTGAGAAAATTTATAAATAGTCATGTTTCGAGGTAAAAAAAAAAATCATTAAAGTACACATTTACTTTTTTTTTCCCCGTCCAATCAAAATACATTGGCCTGAAATATGAAAATTAATAACTTGTCGATTTAACCTATAACTAAAACACGCTAAAAATAACAACTCTATACATACCGTGCATGTATTGCGCGGGATCAAGACTAGTTGTTTGTCAATAGTTTAATTGAAATGTTCGGGATGGGAGGGGTAATTTGGATAGTTCATTAAATTTGTGGACGATTTGAAATAAATTTGTCGAGAAATTGGGCGAAATAAAGGCAAGGCCAATGTAAAAGGATGATTTGGTCCAAATTACAGAAAGCAGAAGAAGTTAGAAAACAAAAGCCCATGTGTAAAAAAGTCCAAGGACTTTATGCCGATAGACCCATTATTCGGGTTGTTCTAGTAAGGCCTCAAATTAAGACCATTTTCAAGTTAAATCATGGTTGCTTGACTGCTTCTAAGTTCTAAGTTTTAAAGTTGCCCATCTTTAGCAAGTGAGTGTCTTTCGAATCCAAATTCTGTTCATTCTTTTCGTCAATTAAAGATTGCGTTGACACGGTCGGATCATAGTCTTTGTCGCTTCATTTAGGTTTATCTAAGCTTTTAATTGTACTCCGTATAACATCAATATATCATTGATTTGCATAGTCGCACGTTTTTGAGATTGACAATTAATCATCCCTACCTAAGCTAAGGATTCGACCATTACAATCGATTGTTTTAGGCGACATCAACGTTGTGCACTTGATGTAATATTAACGTAACATTAGACATTGTCGTTAAGTATCATTATATCTGGTGCGAAGCGTTGTGAATTGTGATGTCATCTAAGTGCTCTTCAACTCGGAATAACCTTAAACGAAAATATTATAAACATCAATGTTTGTGTGTAACTATGAATCATTTCCAATTATAGTACATTAACGTTACATGTACCTAAAACCTAACCATTCATTAAATCCAATACATCTAGCTACCAACTCATAATATCTAATGGTACATGCACTCAAAACAATCATTGCAAGAGAAAAAAAAAAACGATTTTTTTTTTGTGTGTACCACAATACCACCTAATTCAGTCTAAATTAGAGTCGGAAAAGATCTTTTTAACATTGCTGCAATCCAAGCTAGAACAACTCCTTATTGGAGTACGTGGAGTAATTGATATGAGTGGTTATTGCCGGTAGCAAACAAAAAGCGAATTGACAAATCATGAATGATGAATAATAATCAATCAAATAATTTCAAAGAAATGAGATCCAACAAACTAGATTTGATAAATCAAATTACAGCTGTATTTACAACAAAAGCAGGGAGCAAATCCCAGACATTTTCTCATAAATATGTCAAGTTTCAACCCCTCCACTTTAATTTCTAAACCTAACTTACATTTATTTATTTAATTAATTTAATTAATTCAATCCAATCAATCATTTGACACTTCATCATTTTGACCCAATTTTGGGAATGAATTTTCCGCCAAATTCATGAAGCACGTTCTGGTCAATTACGACTCGCTCCGACTCCGTGTCGCATCCGATTTTCACCTTCGACGGCCCCATTAAACGATAATGTCGTCACTCGTCAGCGTCCCACCACATTTCCTCGCTTTCCGCTACCGGTGCCTCAACCTTCCTAATATCACCAACCGTCAACCTTCTCGAGACGTCATCCCTGACACAAACCGCCCCGGTCCGGTTCACATCAGCCCCAATTACCTTACCCGACCGGTCCGGCCGCCAAATTGCTTGAACCGCCGGTTCAATTGATGGACACCGAAAATCCCACACATTCAACCCCAACACACCTTCCGGTTCAGTAGCCACAACCGAAGGCGAACCGAAAAACGAACCAAACCGTTTCCATTCATCTTTATTCAATTCCAAGAAAGGAAATGACTTTTCTACCCCTAACCCGAACCCGTCCCATAATTTTACGACTCCGTTATCATTAACAAGGTCCGATAACGAAAAATCGTCCCCTAAACTCTTTCGTCTTCGTAACACTCGCAATTTACGATTTTGCCCCTTGACCGTAAAATCATCCTCGTACATTGACAAGTCTTCGTATGATAACAATCGATTAAATTCACATTGTTCTTTCTCGTCTTCTGACGATTGTTCATCGTCAGACGAGACCGAAACGACGTCGTCTTCGTCATCGGATGAACAAAGCTCGTCGTCGAAACAATACAAAAATGGCTCACTATTAGCTAAAAAGGATTTAGATTTATCATGGTAATGGCGAATCAAAACCTTCAATTTATTAGCGACACAATTGAAAGCGTAAACAAGTGCGACTAAAAATGCGCCGTATTTCCATAATCTATGAGCTTGAGAGATTTTACCCAACTCAAAAGTTGATATAATTCGAGAGAAAAATGTTGGGTTGTTTAATGCTTCGAAATTAATTACTGGGATTAATTCCATTGTTGTTTTGAAATAATTAAGGATTTTAATTTGATTTTAGAGAAAAGAGATGATTAAATAGAGGAGAAAAAAGAGATGAGAAAGAATGGAGAAAGAGGAGGGGGTTGAGTAAAGGAGATGATGAAGTTTATATAATTGAGTGTGGGAGAATTGGTATGGCTTTTGCTTACTAGATGGTTGTTGGAAGATAAGACTTTTGATTTGTTGTCTTGCCCTCTCATTTTAGATGAGACGGTTTTATATTTAAAATTACGAGTTTGTGTTATAGTAACATTATTTTTCTATTATTATAAGTTCATTTTAGAAAAGTTGATATTTTATAGTTCAGTTTAGAAAAGTTCAGATTTTATAAGTATAATTTTGAAAAGGTTGTTCAATTCATAATCAGTTCAGAAAAATTCCTTTAAGATCCTATAAATTCAGTTCAGAAAAATTAACTTGAAAAGAACTTGGCCTAAGTACATTATACTCCGTATGATTTTTGTAATATATTGATGTCATTACAGTAACTTATATTTAATTTATGCGGTTTTAATACTCTAATCGCTTATATCCTTTTATATTGTATTTTTATCTTTGATGGGTATTTTGTGAGAGAATATGGTATCCGTCACAAATGAGAATTTGTGTTTATCTTTATGGTTATGTTGGGTTTGTCCCTACATACTAGGCTACAACTAATAGAGATAATATAATGTATTATTAAGTGGAAAATATAAGTATAAGGTGCAAATAAATTTAAAAAAAGTGAAGTAATGGATGGTGATTGGTGTTAGGTACTTATAAAGACCGATTAATCATGGAGGTTCAATGATTTGTTCAAGCCAAGGGTGTTCTTTTGAGTTTTCCTATTGTCGAAGTGAACATTCTTTGTTTAACCAAGTTGAATTTTATTTCATCCGTTTTAATCTTAGACGAATATACACCGTTTTAAGAGTGATCAATTGCCAAGTACGTATCTAGATTTGTTGCCCGATAAGATAATTTTACAAATTAGAAAAAACGTTAAATATCTTCTTCATTTACTTAATCTTATCCATCATACTAAGCTCAATTTGTATCCAAATATATAAATTTGCATCCTTTTCTTCCAAATTACTTCCTATAAATAGGGTAATTGCATGTGTTTTGGTAGTAACACGTGTATTATTTATCTTTGAAAGTTACGATAAGATGAACACTATTCATGGTCTAGAGCGAGTATGAGTGGGAAATGGAAGAAAACTCGCGTTCATACACGCACAATTACACATGGCTGATTGGCCTGCCTTTTTCTTTGCAATGACCCATGAATCTCCAAGAATGTGTATCACGGCGCATTGATAACTTCACGTCTTCCATCACGCATGAAATTATTAGAAGAAACTAGATGATATACGATACGAACGAGTTGATTTAAGCTTGTACACAAACATTACTCTGGTAATTGCCTCACAATTCCGTTTTAAAATGAGCCCCTTCTCATACCACACACTAACTTACGAGTGTAAAATGCTTCCTTCGTCCATCGGTCTCCCGGCCAGTCATTTATTTACCTATTCAATTTTTAGGCGTCTTAGTTAATTGTTTATCATTTTATTTTTGTGATAGTTTTGATGAACAATTTGATTCTCGACAGTGGACGCTGAATTCGTTCCACTTATCATCTAATTATTGTTCATCTTCTATTTCCTTGGTCTTTAATTTGTGTCAAACCAAAGGTAAACGAGTAACTGAAAGTCCGGGACGAAGGGAGCATTTTATTTAAGATGAGTGTATCTAGAGAAAAAGGATTACGCATCTGAGGTAGTACTCAGACCTTTTAGTTATTGAGCATATATAGATTTTTTCTGAGCATATTAGCATTTATAAATATAGTTTTTGAGCAATATTATATATTTTTTAGTTTAATGTTTAAGTAAATGTGTGCTCAAAAACTTTATACTAAAAATTCATGATATTTAAATCATAACTCAAAAACTTTCAAATAAAACTCATAAAATAAACAATAAGATGTACTAACTCAGATGTATGGTCTATGAATTGGTGTATCTATCTCAAATTTAAAATTGAACGCATACAAATTAACATAAAAATAAATTGTCTCATATATTTCTGTAAGTACTTATTCGCCCTGGTCATTTGTTTACCTATTTTATTTATAAGTACGTGTTTGATTTTTTTTTTTTTTTACCTTTTTGATTTCAAGAATATTTTGAAGTTTAATTTGATCATCCACATAACCTATTTTGCTCTTGTCACTCAATAGGGCATTAGCAATAGACAAACCCCAGATGAAGTTTGTCGAATGCCACATCAATCAACACACAAACCCCTCTAACAACAAACCTCAACCCAACAATAGACAAACTTTTCCAAGGTTCATATTATAGGACCCACATGAAATTATCCATTGTTTTCCTCATATATATGCTGGGTACATTTGAGCAAAGTAGCCCTTGGAAAAATAAAAATCTCATAACTTTTACATGGTCCACCACTTGCCATGTCAATTGACAAACCTGTATACAAATCTGTAACCCTTCCCATGTATGAACCTCAAACCTCATATTCAACAATATAGGGGTTTGTCAACAAACCTCTAAAAAGTACACAAAGCTTTATCGACAAACCTCTATTGTTGATGCCCCAACACCTACAAATGGTCCCCTCTCTTCTCCTTAGTTTTTTTTGTCAAAGTCAAAGCTAAACAAATGACCTAGACAGATAAAGCAATATTTAACCTATTTTAATTCTAATTTTAAAGCGAAACTATTTGTTTTAAGAACAATGGAGGAGCCAGAGGTGTGCACAAATTTAAAAAGTTGGACACTAGGTGTAAAATGACAAAGTTTCGAGAGTACCACATGAATTTTCCGTTTTTCTTAAACTATTACTCGTTCACCTGCCTCCGGTGAGTTTAAATCCTGGTTACGCCATAATTTAAGAACACAAATTATTATTTAAGATGAGTACTATTCGTTTTAAGTTATTATATAGGATGAAGAGAACAATAGTAGAATGTATTAAAAAAGGTAAAAAAAGCTATCATATATACCTATGTAAAGTGATATTAAACCGTTTTAAATTTATGACGAAGATTATCGTCTTACGCCAAGACCAACTAGTTTGAGAATGACAATGTGAGTACAAATGCGGATGGGTGCAAATTGCAAGGAGTGCATGAACGCACTTTGACGTGGAAGATAATTAAAAAAAGCAAGGTGAAATTTTGTTGCAACACGTTGGAAAAAGTGGCGGGCTTTTTGGAGAAGATAAAGATTGACGTGACACCTTGAAAATATTATGCTGACAAAATACCATAGTCATTAAAAAAGATGCCATTTTTGTGCGTGATGAATCTGATGATAACATCGGATGTAAACAATTGATAGCTTGTGTGGCATTTGCGGACTTAAATAATGCTATGTTTTTGTGGACCATAACTACTTGACGGCTTATATCCATCCATTCACTGCCACGTGGGGATAAATAAGTGGTGGTTAGCTGGGTTACGGCAATTCTATTTTTCCGCATCCACTAGTTGTTGATTTCTGATTTATGCGGTCTGTGGGTTTTTTGCTTGGTGGGTTCGTTGGTGGGGCTCATGGATGTTCCTAGAGGGCTCGGCTTGGACGGTTGTATTTTTTGGTTTGGTTGTATTAGCCGCCCAAGTAGGGTGTGTACTATGTACAATTAGACTCGGATGAAAAGCGGGTGTTTACTTCGTATTAGACGTATTTAGACGGACTGAGCATTAACTTGGCATTAATGCGAGTTATTAGCATCATTATATTAGCTCTTTGCATTCCTTAAACTGATATGCTCATGTATTATATAAACTGATTGAAGTTAATAAGAAAGACAACAATTCCGATTCAATCCTTCTATCATGGTATCGAGCCAGACCTAATATTTTTTTTCCCCCTCTCCAAATTTGCCGTCATCCTTCCTTATTCCAATGGCAGGTGATGAAACTAACACACCTTTCAAAATCGATCCTCTGTCTCCCTTTTTCCTTGGTAATGGGGATATACCTGGTATTACAATCTCTCAGGTTCGCTTAACGAGCGATAATTATGAAGACTGGAGTCGTTCCATGCGTATGTCGCTGAAATCCCGTCGCAAATATGGCTTTTGCGATGGCAGTGTTACCGCACCAACTGACGAAAAGATGCTTGAGCAATGGGAAGTGGTCAATTGCACCATTGTTCAATGGATTCGAAATACGATTGACCCCTCTGTTCTTGAAAGTGTCCCTTATGTTGAAGAGGCAGCCGCCTTATGAAAGGATCTCGAGGAGCGTTTTGCTGTCGTTGATGGTACGTCCCTCCATGCTCTTAAAACTGATCTTGGCAATTGCAAACAGACCAAAGGTATGTCCGTTACCGCCTACTACGGTAAATTAAAAGTTCTATGGGACGCCCTTGCAGTCCGTGAGCCACCGTTCGCTTGTAAATGCGGGCGATGTCTCTGTGACATTTTTACTCAGGCGATCCAACGCCTTGACAATGAACGGCTTCACCAGTTTTTTATGGGCCTTGATAGTACTTTATACGGTAATCTCCGTACCCAGCAATTCCAACTTACCCCATTACCGACCCTCAATCGTGGTTATCACGCGGCTTTACAGGTTGAGCGTTTGCTTGGCTCAACTTCTACGGCCGGTGATACCCCTGATATTGTTGCCTTTGCTGTTCCGGGGGTGTCTCGCACACCTGCGGATTGGAAAGCGATTCGTGAAAAGGAAAAACTGGAACGTCGTAAGTTGTTTTGCTCTCACTGTCAAGTTTACGGTCATGACCTTTCTTCTTGCTTTATCAAATCCCAAAAATTTCCCGATTGGTGGGGCAACAGGCCTCGTACTTTGGCTGAGCTTCACCGTGGTAAGTCAAGTAGGACGGAAGCAGGTGGTAGCTCGGGCTCTACTGGTGGCGCAAGGAGTTCTCGTCCTCCTGTTCATGCCAATTTGCTGACCACTGACGACTCCTCTGCCGCTGCTTCTTACTCCGTTGCTGCCTCCGATCGCTTATCTGGTATGTGTTGTAATTGGATAATCGATACCGGGGCATCTAATCATGTCACAGGTGATTTGAGTTTTTTACTTGACCACGAGCAAATTTCCCCTCGGGCTGTGGGGCTTCCCAATGGGCAGCGCGTGATGGCAACAATCATGGGGACTGTTCGTCTTCATCATAATTTTATTCTACGTCGGGTGTTGTTCGTTCCGACTTTGACCTGCAATTTGATATCAGTTTCTCAATTAACTATGGACAATGATTACATTTTGCAATTTGCTAAAGATTCTTGTTTAATACAGGACCGTTCCTTGAAGACGATGATTGGAGCAGGTGAGCTGCGAGATGGACTATATTTTCTTCGTTTGGGCGACAATCTTCACACGGTTCAGGCTAATAATGGGGTCGGGACGGCTGATTTGTGGCATCGTCGGCTTGGCCATCCGGGTGATCAAGTGGTCAAATTTATACCTTTAGCTCGTTCTTGTATTTCCAATAAACGCTCGGTGTGCGATGTGTGCCATCTTGCCAAACAGCATCGTCATAGTTTTGCTTTAAGTGATAATATTGCCCACGAGGTTTTTGATCTAATTCACTGTGATTTATGGGGTCCCTATTGCACTCCGTCTTCTTGCGGTGCTAAATATTTTTTAACTATTGTTGACGATCACTCTCGGTCCGTATGGGTCTATTTGTTACTCGATAAAACGGAGGTGACCGACATGTTTATGAATTTCTTAACGATGGTTCATACACAGTTTTCTAAACAAGTCAAGATGGTGCGTAACGATAATGGCAACGAGTTTAATTGTATGGCGGGCTATTTTTTCCAACATGGTATCCATTTCCAAAAATCTTGTGTTGGTACGCCTCAACAAAATGGGCGTGTCGAACGGAAGCATCGCCACATCCTTAATGTTGCTCGGGCTCTACTTTTTCAAGGTAATCTTCCTAAAAAGTTTTGGGGCGAATGTATACTCACAGCAGCTTATTTGATTAATCGCACCCCGTCTGCTTTACTTGCCAATAAATCACCGTATGAAGTTCTTTTAGGCGTGGCGCCTTCCTATAAAAATTTACGGGTCTTTGGCTGCTTGTGTTTTGTTCATAACCAAAAAACCCGTGGTGACAAGTTTGCACCGAGGAGTCGTAAATGCATTTTTTTGGGGTATCCTCATAATACAAAAGGGTGGAAAGTTTACGATATTGAGACGGAAACCTTTCTTGTTTCCCGTGATGTTATTTTTTATGAGGACCAATTTCCGTTTGCTACTGTTGCCGCTACATCACCTTCATCTTCAGTCCCAATTTTTGATGACCCTTCTGTCGAGCTCGACTCTACCCCTGAGCCCTCTCCCGCCACTGAACCCGTGCATGCCGCCACTGAAACAAGGCCTGCTACCGAGCCCTCTACCCCTGAAACAGGGCCTGCTTCTGCTACTGATTCCGAACCACAACTCCTTGGTCGTGGACATCGGCTTGAGTTCCCTAATTCCCGTATGCAAGGTTACGTTCTTGATACTACCAATAGTCCATCTCCACCAAGCTCACCTACTTCTCCGTCATCTTCTTCAGGTACTCCCTATTCCATAGCAAATTATATTAATTGTCACTCTTTTTCTCCCCGCCACAGAACTTTTCTTGCTGCCATAACCGCAGGTGTAGAGCCACCTTCTTTTCACGCCGCTATTCAAGATCAGGGGTGGTCTTCTGCCATGAGGGATGAGATTAATGCCCTTGAAAATAATTGGACTTGGGTTGTAACTGACCTTCCTCCCGGCAAGAAGGCCCTTGGTTGCCGTTGGGTTTATAAAATTAAATACAAATTCGACGGGTCAATTGAGCGTCTCAAAGCTCGCCTTGTTGTTTTCGGCAATCATCAAGTGGAAGGCATTGACTATGGAGAAACTTTCGCTCCTGTGGTTAAGATGGTCACTATTCGTACTTTTCTTGCCGTCGCTGCCGTTAAACGATGGGAATTGCACCAAATGGATGTCCATAATGCCTTCTTACATGGAGATTTGACGGAAGAAGTTTATATGAAGCTTCCTCCCGGGTTTAGGCGTGGTCATGAAGGGAAAGTTTGCCGCCTCAAAAAGTCCTTGTATGGTCTTCGACAGGCTCCGCGCTGCTGGTTCTCTAAATTGGCTGGCGCGCTCCGAGACTATGGTTTTTCTCAATCTTATTCGGATTATTCACTATTTTCCTATTCCCGCGATACTGTGTGTTTACATGTCCTCATTTATGTTGACGATCTCGTTATTGCCGGGAATGACTCCGCTGCCATATCTTCTTTTAAAGACTATCTACATCGGTGTTTTCATATGAAGGATCTCGGACCTTTAAAATACTTTCTCGGTCTTGAAGTTGCTCGCAGTGCCAAAGGCATTTTTCTTAATCAACGGAAGTATACGCTCAACATCCTCACTGAAACGGGACTTTTAGGCGCCAAACCAGTCGCCACCCCAATGGAGGTCAAACACCAGCTCCATACGGATACTGGTCCTCTTCTTGAGGAGCCTGATCGCTATCGTCGCTTAATCGGTCGCCTAGTCTATCTTTCCGTTACTCGGCCTGATTTGTCCTTTGCTGTCCACGTCTTGTCTCGGTTTCTTCATCAGCCGCGGCAGGTCCATATGGAAGCCGCCCTTCGTGTGGTCCGTTACCTCAAAGGGTGCCCGGGTCAAGGTATTTTACTCCGTTCCGACAGTGATTTTACGGTTTCAGGTTGGTGTGATTCGGACTACGGTGCTTGTCCCTTAACTTGCCGTTCCGTGACGGGATGGATCGTTTTTCTTGGTACTTCGCCCGTGTCTTGGAAAACAAAGCAGCAACATACGGTTTCTTTATCGTCTTCCGAGGCCGAATATCGTTCCATGGCAGCAGTTGTGTGTGAGCTCAAATGGCTTAAGGGCCTGCTAATGAGTCTTGGCGTTCCTTTTTCCCTTCCTATGCGTCTTTCTTGCGATAATCAGTCGGCCATTCATTTGTCCCAAAATCCCGTTTTTCACGAACGGACTAAGCATATCGAAATCGATTGTCATTTCATTCGGGATGCTATCACCGAGGGTCTTGTTCGTCCGTTTCATGTGCCTACCAATGACCAACTCGCTGACATCTTTACGAAGCCTTTGGGTGTTGGTCAATTCGCTTACCTTCTTCACAATCTGGGCGTCCTTGATCTCCACGCTCCAGTTTGAGGGGGGTATTAGACGTATTTAGACGGACTGAGCATTAACTTGGCATTAATGCGAGTTATTAGCATCATTATATTAGCTCTTTGCATTCCTTAAACTGATATGCTCATGTATTATATAAACTGATTGAAGTTAATAAGAAAGACAACAATTCCGATTCAATCCTTCTATCACTTCGGTTTCGAGCTTGGAAGGTTTATTGTGGCGGTCAAATTTTTCCTTTATAAGTTTTAATATTGCTGCATTTTCGGGAACAAAAAACATTTAGTTAAGTTAGAACAATCATTTGCCAGTTGATTCAAGTGTTCATGGGTTTTATTAGAAATGCTTCTAAAATACAACGATTGTTTTTATTTGGTACATATGAGAATAAGTAAATTAAATTGGTAGTTATTTTGACTTGTTAAGGATAACGGTACTACTACTACTACGTCGATGTTTTCGACTCTACTACTGTGTGAATGTCCACCCATCGATGTTTCCGGCATTGACAGTGCAACTACT
>JAGPOY010001664.1:0-16626 GCA_018983105.1 Silene uniflora
TTACTCCAGTAGCTACTGCTTTGAAGGTGTTTAAATCACCTAGCCAAGTCGCTATGAAGCTCAGCGAATTGGGTGGTTTTCAATTTTTTTGTCTTAGAACTTTATAATTCGCTAAGAACCTTAGCGATTTTATTAACAAACTGCAAACTGTCCACGTGGACACTATGTCCCAAATTATTTGTAATTAAGCGCTAATTACCCAATTAATTGGGTAATTAACACTAATTAACCAAAAAATTCATAGTTTGTCAACCCTTAATCTAACCATGTGCTACATGTGCAGTTGGTATTTTTCCAGCAATTTGACAAAACGGACCAACGTATGTATGAATGATTAATTTGTTCATGTGATCGTTGAAATGCTAACAATGTCAGAAGGTCTTGTTTGTGACTGTTACAAACTTATGATATTTCACAAGTCTCGTGACCTAATTGACCTGAATCCGACATAACTCGTTGATTTATGGTTAAAATAAGGCTTTAGCCGCTCGATCCAATTGGTTAATGATAAGCTTAGTTAAATGTGAATATAACCCATTGATATTTATTTATGAAATGTAAATAATGACTAAAAAATAATTACTCGTAAGTAATAATATAATTAAAAAACGGGAATTAAATTAAATTTAATTTTTTAACAGTCTGTGTTTATGGATTAAAAATTAAAAAATAAAAACGTCTCAAACCCTTCTTTTTTATCCTTAACCTATAACCTTGTTAATTTGTGAGCGTGTAATCCATATCCATTATCGATTCCGTAGTTTAACAATTTGACCGATCTATATGACTCATGAGTCATGAGGCCATGAATCATGAATTCATGATCCAACCCGCCCGACCTGTTTGACAAGTCTACTAGCTGGCAGCTGATCTAATTAGGATATAA
This sequence comes from Silene uniflora, assembly GCA_018983105.1. Taxonomy (NCBI): domain Eukaryota; kingdom Viridiplantae; phylum Streptophyta; class Magnoliopsida; order Caryophyllales; family Caryophyllaceae; genus Silene; species Silene uniflora. The sequence goes on from JAGPOY010001664.1 coordinate 887, forward strand.
GATGAATATTACACGAATGTTTGTTGCAACTTTTTCTGTCGACAACCGTTAACCAGCAAAGCCGCGGGTTTCTTTCTATTTTCTATTAACCTTCCCAAATTTCTCATAATTTCCTCATAATTTCTTCTTTTTAATTTAATTTTAATTTATACTCCCTATAATTCATTTCTACCAATTTAAATTTCTTGGGTTTTTTCTTCAACAAAAATCAATACATATTGGTATTTTTTTAAGGGGGGGATCGTCCATTTATTTCTCGTAAGTTCTGCGATTCTTAAATTATTTATTTGTATTTTTTTTTTCAATTTTTTTGGCTAATGTTGCATGATAATTTCTTATTTCTCGTATTGTTTTGCTTGTGTAATTATAATTTGAAGGCAAACATTGTGTTAATCTGATACCGTCTCTCACGAGAGTTACTAGATCACAAAGACCTAAGAAAATTGTATTATATGAGACGGTGTTACGTGTTAGACTTGCCCATTAGGTATTTACCCTTCAATTGAAATGATGAATATATAAAGCGTTTTGTTTGGTTTCACGTGTGAGATTGTCTCATGCAAGACTCGCTTTCTAAGCTTTTAAGTAGCATTGTCAAAATGTCAACTTGTTACACTGTTATGATCACAAAAAATGGACATACCCTTTTCGTCTCAGTCTTTTGTTTACGTTTTATATTCATTGTAATAAGTATATTTTAATAAAAAGGTAAAAAAAAAAATGATTGGAACGGAGGGACTAGAATTTAATATGCTCGGTTTGAGTATTAGCAATATATCGAGACTCGAGTAGGCCGAGTTTAAGGTTAGACACAATTCAATTACTTTGAGCAAAGCAGTGGCGGAACTAGGGACCGACTGCCCTTGTTGTGTACCCTAATGGACTACTAGCTAGTTCGTCCCCACTAACTACAGAACCTGGTTCCGCAATTGACTAGAAGTTGTCTGTACCAAAATTTGTGCACATAATAAGGAAATGAAATATGTAACTTGCTCTTAGATTTGCTGTGTTTGTGATAATTTCAGGAAGTTATCGGAGGACGCAATACAAAGAAATGAGATGAACAGATTAGTCATACGTCTGATTGTATTATTGTACAAATTTGACTGGAAAAAACTGTTTGTTATAGTAGCAATTACAACAATACTTGGTCTCATACTTCAAATCACGCTTCTTCCTTTTCCGCTTCTGATATGGCTTCATTCGCCACTAGTTAGAGTTTCAACCACTAGTAATTCTTTGCAACTGAGGTTGGGACATGGAGGACATTGGCCATTACATCAAATTGGGTTGCCTATTCCATTGAATTCCTCAAGTGAACTTACAAGGGGTGTGGAAACCGCCAAAGAGAAAACTAGGCCGTCTAGGAGGAGGAGGAAGGGGAGGAGAAAAGGAAAGAAACAGGAAGATGAGTTAGTTGTGCCACTCCCTCCTCCCGTTCCCCGAACTCCACCAACAGCATTGCAGGTTTATTGGTTTTCTATGCTGTTGATGTTTTCCTGTTAAAATGCTGGAATGATGTTTTCCCGACACTGTTTACATTTTACTCCTTGGTGCAGAGACATGTCTGGTCCTTATCGCCAAACGAGGCTCTCTTGTATGCTAGAAAGGAATTGAAGCATCCCCAAGTGTCTGCTGAGGATACTGATCTGTATGCCCCAATTTTTAGGAATGTAACTCTTTTCCAAAGGTAAACTATCGACAGTTCTTCGTTATTTTTTTTTTCTAAGGGATTTCCTGTATGTTAAATAGTTAAGGTAGAGCTCTGACGACCTGCCATCTTCAGCGTGGTCAAAGATTCGTTCTTTTGGCTATGGCGTTATTAAATAACTAAAATGACTCTTAAAACCGTCTAATATTTATAGGATTGATGTACTTATCGACATTTTTATGGTCTAAAACAGGAGTTATGAGCTGATGGAACTTATACTTAAAGTGTACATATACCCAGACGGCCGATCACCAATATTCCATGAACCTCATCTTAGTGGAATATACGCATCTGAGGGCTGGTTCATGAAGTTAATGCATGAGAACAGGCAGTTTGTAACCAGAGACCCTGAAAAAGCTCATTTGTTTTATTTACCATACAGCGCACGCCAGCTTCAGCAAGCTCTTTATGTTGAGGGCTCTCATAATTTAGCCCCTCTTTCTCTTTTCCTGAGGGATTATGTCAACTCACTCGCTGCTAAATATCCGTTCTGGAACCGCACTCACGGATTTGATCACTTTCTTGTGGCTTGCCATGACTGGGTATGTAGCTGCTCCTGACTTTGCAAATGCATCATCATCAGAAAAATTTTGAATGTTTATTTTCAAAAATGAGTCGAGAGAATCGAGATGACAGAAAACATGATCGTATACAGTTCATCTCATATTGCATTGGGATTCTTGGTTTTCTTTAATCTTGGCTCCCCTGTTGACATGAATAGTTTTTTGTTTGAAGGGTCCATACACATTGAAGGAACACGAGGAGCTAATCACGAACACTATAAAAGCTCTATGTAATGCCGATCTATCTGAAGGAATATTCAAGTCTGGAAAAGATGTATCTCTTCCGGAAACCACTATAAGAAGACCGAGAAAGCCACTTAGAAATATTGGGGGTGGAATAAGAGTATCTCAACGTTCCATTCTCGCTTTCTTTGCAGGCAACATGCATGGCAGAGTCCGGCCACTACTCCTCAAGCACTGGCATAACAAAGACGATCAAATGCGGATTTATGGACCCCTTCCTCACACTGTATCGAGGCAAATGACATATGTTCAACACATGAAATCTAGCAAGTTTTGCATTTGCCCTATGGGGTTTGAAGTCAATAGCCCTAGGATTGTGGAGGCTATATATTACGAGTGTGTCCCTGTGATTATTGCCGACAACTTTGTCCCTCCCTTCGATGATGTGCTTGATTGGAGTGCGTTTTCTGTCATAGTGGCCGAGAAGGATATTCCTGAGCTCAAAAAGATTTTAGAGGCTATACCTCTCAGACGGTACCTTAAAATGCTCGCCAACCTGAAGATGTTGCAAAGACATTTTCTCTGGAATTTAAGACCTGTTAAATATGATGTATTCCACATGATTTTGCATTCGATTTGGCTTAGCAGACTTAACCAGATTCAAATTCCTGAGTAGCACGATTTGACAGTTCGCTCTATATTTCTTCTGCAAGGTCCTTACATTAATTTAAGGTGGTCCGGAGAGGTAAATTTAAGGTCATGCCTGCAGGAAGACTGAAGCAGCGAGCAGAATGTTCATCGTCAAATTAATTTCTGAAGAGCAAGCGCGTAGAAGCCTGATGGGAGATGATGCTGTACAATACTACCATGTAAAGAAGAATACATAAAGGTGATTTATTTGCTTTATTTACGAGTTAGATTGTCATTTAACCAGTTTGTGAAGTTTACGAGAGTTTAGGTATGTAACCTTTGTCAATATCATGTGTAGAAACAACAGAAAATCACATTCAAATACATTACATACAGGAAGTTGGTTGTGGGGTGAGGGATCGATATGAGAAAATGCCTTTTTTTGTAAATCTTGATGTATATTACGGTCTTATAACTATAAATTACATATATTTATATTCTTTGAATTAAAGCCTTCATTCTTTTGCTTGATCCATGCTTTAATGCTTAGTAAGAAATCTCGTCGATGCTTGAGGACTGTAGTTTTGCAGGAACCATCCAAATATCCAAGATTGCAGGAGGTATAATGTCTGTTTTACTCTGTATCAAACCATTCGGGTTTAGATTGAACAGATATTCTACCTCTGCAGCATTCGGCTTAGTTCAGTTCTGAAACTCGGAAAGGAACACAAGGACGACAAAGTTCTCCTTCCGAAATTGAATATGAATGTACACATATTAGCTATTCTTTCTATATTTCTTTGGATCCTACTAATTTTTCGAACCTTTCCGAAAAGAAAAATTAATTAAAAGAATAAAGTATATCTAACAGTAGTAGTAAATTGATGCTAAGCTTGTACTCAAAGTTTTACTGGTCTAATTAAAGTAACAATCTTTTTTAGATAACTTTGATTTCTTTATATAATTTTTGTTCTTTAGTCCTTGTTTTCTGCATATAATTCACTTTCTTCTTTTCTTAATCTGTCTCCTATCATTATGGCATTTGAAACAATTTTATCTATAATATGTAAAATTGTTTCGAGAATTTCAGGGTTATTTCATAAGATGCGCCCATATCGAGTAAACGAAGTAAGTCATATAGGAGTAGTAAACTATTTTGCTTTATTCTAAGAGTATTTGGTAAATTTCATTTGGATTTTTTTCCAAATAGAGGTCGATTTCTTATTGTTGGTCCGTGTTTTATTTTGGAACGATCAAACAGTCATAAATTCATTATGAAAAGTAAGCTAATGGAAATTAGGTAGGAAAAAACATTCCTATATTTTGCATAATTCTTAATTATTCAAGACCAAATGTAGCAAAATGCAGAAACTATGTACAACAATAAGTGCTAATTGATTAATTAATTAATTTATAAATTAAAATCCATGAAAATTTTCAAGGTCTAAGAAAAGATCTGGCAAGTTAAAGAATATCGTATCATCAAAATCGTCATTACGAAGATGTTCATAGCTATTATCATTAGCGGAAGATGATGAGGACGACAAAGTCGTGGTAATTGTTGTTGTAGTAGTAGTGGAGTCATTAGACAACTTGCTTGGCTCGCTGGGAAAATCCAACGCGGCTTTAAAAGCCGCGTCTTGGATATCCCTAGGAGCCAAGCTAGTTGGTTTAGGTAGTAGATGGGCTATTTCAGGGAAATTGAGAAATACATTGTGACCCTTTATGGCTAAAGCCGCAACATCGTGGGCTCGAGCAGCCATTTCGGGTGTGGCGTATGTCCCTAGCCATATTCTCGACTTCTTCCTTGGTTCGCGAATCTCAGACACCCATTTACCCCAGGTTCGCATCCTTACACCCCTATATGTAGGGGTCTTCCCTTCAAAACCTTCATTATTAATAATAAGCTTACATCTTTTCCGATTCTCGTTCCGATTTTGATCTTCTCTAGGCCTTTTAGCGATGAAGTTGGTAGTAGAGTTGTTGGTTGTAGTGATGGAAAAAGATGAGGAAGAAGTTTCCATATAATGGTTTGTATATGGAGGACTACTATAGTACTATGGTGAAGAAGTTTACTTATAAAGGAGGAAGGAAAAAAAAAAGACAAAATGAGGTGTAGGGCTAATAAAGTGCATATCTTAATATCGTCTTTCGCTTTAATAATTTAGGGGAATAATAACGTTAAAGAGAAAACGTACTCTGCTAGTTATGTGAGATAATTATTCTAATAGCTCAACTTTTGTAAGATATCTGGACAAAATGTAATTCGAGTGACGTTATCATCACCTATAATTTACCTATCACATGGTTGATGTAATGTGTAACTTAACATTTTGATAGTGTAATTTTGTTTGTAAGTTTATTGATTTTCAAATAATGTTCGATAAATACTTCGTAAAATCGACTTCTGTTAAAAGTAATACTAGGCGAAATAAAATTGACTCCGAAATATAAACCTTCATCTCCATCGCTCGCAAGTTGTAGACTTGTATCCTTGGGTCTGAAATTCTGAATTACTTGTGTCATTTAAGAATTATACTCCGTATTTTCTTAAAAGTTACGCCGAATCCATATACGTAGAACATGAAGAAGCAAATGAGTATATACAATATATACTTAGTAATGAAAAGGTAAAGAATTATTAGATTCCATTTTATTTCATATATATAAATAAATAATTGTAGCCAAGGGCATAAATGTGCACAATTACACAAATTATCAACTAAGACCGATACAACCGACTTTTTTATGTCTTGAAACAAATTTAATAAAAAAGATATTCCTAGTGTGCTGTATGTGTATAACGGTCTGACACAAGACCAATCGGGCCATTGGTATAGTTATTAAGAATTTCTGATACTTGGGTAAAAAAATTTAAAGGCGGGAATTCCGGAGCTGTTGCTTGAGCATAGGCCGGACGTACTCATGGTAACCATCCAAGACTTCAGTCTGGTTCAAAGGATCCTTCCAGGCTTCCTGATACAGCTTGGGGTATACATTGCCGTCATACCGACCCAAAGCTGATCCCAGAAAATGATCTGTATAGTTGAAGGCATCGACTAGGGCAATTGCATTTGGACGGACCTACGAATCATGGATTGTAAAGATTTGAGTCAGTTGAAGAGAAATAAGCCAAAATCTCGAAACAGACCCATAATATTTTTTGTATTTATTAATAATACAGTTCATTTTGATCTGAATATTTCTTTGATATTTGCCTTATTTATTGTCCAAATATGAATTTTTTCACAAAATAGCGGTGTCCGACTGTCCGATACTACTAGATACATGCATGTCCAACACTAGCGCAGCTGGGAGAAGGAAAATAGTGTAAGACGAATGAAACCTGAGAGAATAGAGATCTGAGAAGGTCATTTGCAAGGGAAGCTTGCTTAGGAGTGATGCAGCCAGTGGCCAGAAAATCGCCGAGATGCTTCTTGACGATTGAAAGAGCATAGATACCGCAGAGTGCCTGCAGCTGTTCCTTCACTCCGTCTCCAGGTATGTCTTGTTGCAGTTTTTCAATAAACCTGACGTAAATATGGAATGGGTCAATATAAAAGGGAAATCATAGGATCACAGATAAAGACGAGATTTCCAGAACAAAGAATAATGAAAGTATAAGAGACTGCAATTAGTGATTTCAGTAGTTACTCACTTGGAAACGACTATAAGCTGGCAATGAGCCAAAGCAGCCCCTATTAGATCGGCCGAGAGCTCTGCAAAGCCTGAAGGAAATGGTTTACAGCAACATCGAAATTGTTCAGTAATTGGGTCATTCATTGACAAACCGTCTCACATGCGAAGTTTTGGTCTTAAAAAGGGGTCACATTGTGGTGTTTATGACAAAATTATAAATCGAAACAGATCTACGAAGTCAATAAAATTCTTAAATCTTTTTTGTTACCTTCTTCCTGGTTTGAAAAATGGCTTAAATTTTGAGCACAAGCAACAGACATCCTCATAGATCGTGCTTCAAAAGCCTCAATTACGACCTCGGGATTTAACCAATCCTCAGCTGCAAGGAAACAGGCACAACGATAAGAGCTTCGACAAAACTAGGAAGGAACAAAAAAAATATAGAGCTATATTTGCCTAGAATTACCAAAGAATGACACATTTGTCGATACGGGCTACCCATATCAACTGGTAAATAGTGAGGAAAAAGAGCATTTCATACCTTTCTTAACAGTACAACGAGACTGCATCAATTGTTCCACCCTACCCATATAAGCAATCGTACCAACAGGCAGGTTCCCAGATCCGAGTTTAGCTACGGTCTTCATCAAAAATCGAGCAACCTAAGAGTAAGAGAGAAGAGAAATTCATTATGATCTAGAACTAACGTCACTTCTTCACAAGCCATAATCAGCCCATAAATAAATCTGCCTTCTGTTACTGAATTCATATTCTGGTTCCTAAATGCAGATTTAAGTTTGGCGTTATATTCGATAATGGACAACATTAATCTCGACACTACTGTCACCTGAGCAAACACCACAAACAACATGGTAAGCAATGAGTAGTACCTGAAGTAGCAGCACAACATTGTCACCTTCATAGGTACAAGCAGGGACATAGACCGCAAATAACTCAGGCAGACCACTGCTACAGAGATAACCATGCCCACCACACAGCTTTCGACATTCCTCAATCCCATCCTGTACCAAAGATAATGACATAGGGCAAGGAAAAAGTTTAGTAAACATAGCATCGAAAAAAGAGACGGAATACACGAATAGGATAGTTTTTTACTACAGTTTAGACAGTCAATGAGATACATATAGCCACATAACGGCATGTCTATGGAGAACCATCTTCTACAGTCAGAGAAAAAAAATTAAGATAATAGCCACCAATGAAGCCTGCAACCAACATATCCGAAAAAAGCATGCAGTCCATGCACTAACACAGTCCATAATGTAGAGCAGTAGAGGTGATGAATCTCCTTGGTGAGGAGTGAGGACTGAGGAGTAACATTAGATACAGGCAATGAAGACAAGAAGTAACAACCAGTTGAACTAGATAGACTAGATTAATGATGATAGAATCGACATTCAATAAAGATAGGACATCAACGAAAGTCACATACCGCGGTAAATGAAGTTGTCAGAGATTTAAGGCCCGCAGTGCAGGCATGGACCTCAGGCAGTGTGGAAAAGTCTTTAGCCTGTAATTTCTCATTTACATCGGTGTAAAGCCATTTCAACCATTCGCCAACAAATCTGAAAGCATATGCAGATGCAAGCAGTGGAAACAGCCTACTTTGTTGGGTCTTGTAATCAATCACCTACAAAGATATTAAAAAAGTCATTAGATTTTGACATTGGGTGGAAAATAACCCACATATAAACACACCCATATGAGTGTTGGCCCACACAATTCCCGTCGCATAAAACTTTGGTCCAATAGCAAATCTAGCACATACTGAACTCAAGAGGTTTGTTCATTAGAAGACCTAACATTTGGATAGTCTAATATTTCAATACCTGAGTCTCAAGACCATTTTGAGAGCCAAATTGGCGGCGAACAGCACTGTAACGAGTAGCGATACAAACTGCTTTTGACAGAGCACGTGAAGCATCATTCACAATTGTCTGCCGGACGAAAACCATGGTACCATAGATTAGCTGTCGAGGGACATTCGACTCCACTACTTTCCCTTCTCTGGTAACCTGTAACACCCTGAGATCATGAAAAGTGACTTAGAATTCTAAAACCAAGCCAACAAAAGAGAATTTGTCCAAGGAAACACAAAAACTTATAATTAAAACAGAGATTGATAAAATTTCGTATAAAAAATTCTGAATTGGACAAAGTTTGACCAGTTTAAAGAACGAACCTCATAAGCATTTGATCCCTAGGAATGCGCACATGATCTAGTCGTAGCACTCCATTGTCCATAGTATTGTACGCTCCATTTCCGAATTTCATTCCAATATCGCCAACAGTAACACCGGGCAAAGGTAGGTGATCTTCTAAGCTCCGCAGTTGCACGATGAAACCTTAGGACAAAAGTACACACACCGTTAAAAAAACTCACATATATTACAACACACTCACATATCAAGACTCTGGTGTCCAGGATCGAAGCACTGAATAGGACACAAAAGGAAACAAACAAACAGTATAGAGGAACATTAGAAGCAACTGCACCCGAGTGAAAAAACAGATATAGTAGTTAGTTACCATGAACTCCATGTTCTTGTCCATCTACTATCAGACGAGCATAAACAAGTGCATGTGTTGAAACTTTTCCAAGACCGCCAGGCCACCACTGAAATATTATCACCACGTCAACTCAACAACTAACAATTAAAGCAACAAGATCATCTATCCAAAATTCCAAATAGCAATTTAAGGTCATTGCAACATCTTGATTTACAACTTACTTTGCTTGAAGTTAGTGTTGGACTATGAACGACAAACTCATCTGCCTCAGGATCAAATGTTGCAGTAGTTTCCAGACCTTGAACATTAGAACCATGACCAAGTTCCGTTTGAGCATAGCACCCAATAATCTGCATTTTATATGCCAATGGAAGCCATTTCTGCTGCTGCTCATCCGTGCCTTGTCCTTTGATAGCAGGAATAAACATTCCCTAGCCACAGAAAAAAATCGTTAAGATTTTTGGACAACAATAAAGCCTGAAGAACACAAACTAAATTAACACAAAAATGCATGAATTACCCAATGAAGATCTGTGAAAGCCGGTTCATCCACATAAAACCTTAATAGACTGGCTTCCTCTTCTGCAGCATTAACATTACAACTATAATCACGGGACAAGTTACAGACAATGAATGTAATGCAACTAACGAAGCCTCAGAACATATCTAACCAGTCAGACGAAGTTCATTGATTCTCTTCCAGGCATGAGCTGCCTTTCTAAGAGTATTCTTAAGCAGTGCTCTCCTTTCAAGCTGCATTCTGTCATCCTTTTTAAATGCCTGGCAATCAATCAAAATGAAGGCAAATGACCCATGTCCTCATAATAATTAAGGCGCTTGTACACTAGTGCTACATCTAATCGAATGTGTTTCATACCCATGGAAAACATAATTTTTATTACGAGTCCAAGGCAGAGGTAAGAAGTAGCAAGGGGTAGCACTAGCCACCAAATCACAAAATATTGCGAGAAAAACTCGCAAACCCAAATTTGCAAACAACATAAATTAGGTATTGACAGCTAGAGTAGTATCGAGTCAATGATTGGGGTATTGCCGTATTGGGTATGCTAGATCATAATTCGACAGACTCACGTTTAATCCCATAAGTTTTCAATATTTTTTCCTAGAGGGAGTATAACACCCATATTTCTGAATTCTGAGTTTGCATTAATAAGCAGAATAATTTAACAATCAATCCGACATTCAAATCATTCAAAATATTCGAATATAACAAGTTGTTATTGTTAATAGGACTCCACAGAACTCGCGGTCAGACTGCTGCCTTAATTAAACAATCTTTAATAACACCGACACCACAACCACCACCACCAACATCCTAGCGACTCACAAATTATGGGGAGCGTAAGGGGTCAAATGTACAGAGTTTTACCCTATGCCGCTGCATTATCAGTTTAGGGACGTTTTTTAGTTAACCAAAATATGAGAATCGCGTTGAGAATTACATCAAATGACCGCCACTTCACAATAAAATACATCACAACCCCTTTCCTTTATAACATTATTTAAAATAAGGTTCAAATCCACACATTCCAACAATAAATTAAAACAAGGTACTGCTTTTTAACATAAATCTCCTGCTTTCAGCAAATTATACAAATCTCAAAACAGCATGTCATAAGCTCGTGAGTCGTGACGGTCACAAGCTTATGACTCTCACAACCCAATCTCTTTATAACATTACTTAAAATCGAGCGTGACCGCCACAAGTAAGAATTTGTGATCTCAAAAAGATTTCAACTTTCCAACCATACATACAATTAAACACCAACCCAAAAAACAAAATTCACAACTTTCATCAAATATAAACAAACAACAACAAAAATTACAAGACGGTCTTACAATGTGAGACGATTTTTAATACGAGTAATATAAAAACACTCATTTATTAATTGGATTATATTTGTCTACACTATAAGACGGTCTTATTCTATAATTTACGAAAAACGATGATAAAAAGATCAAAGGATAGAGAAACAAACAGGATCACTAGCAACAAGACGAGCCATACGATCACCAACTTCATGTAAATGTTTACCACCTGCCCATATAACTTTCATGGCTTCCACATCAAAATTCGCACTTTTTCTCTCATCTTGTAAATAATCAGCTCCTCCCTCAATTTCCACCATTTTTTCTGGGTTTTTTTATTTGTTTTTCTTCAAGAACAACAACAATGGTGTAATTTAATAATTAATTAAAAAAAAAAGGGGAATATATATAAGGGAAATTAGATTGAGTAATTGAATTGGGTTGATGAAATTCGGGAAATAAATGGAATTTCCAATGATGATTGATTGAATGAATGAGGTAGGTGGCCGATATAGACGAGTGGATAGAGTTCTTGCAACGTACACTAACAATTAGGCATCGTATTTATACTATTTGATTGATTGATTTGGAGTAGTAATCTGTTGGCAGTTGGTCTCCCTTAAGAATGTCATATCGTCTTATGTGGATAACGGATCAAATACTATCCAAAATAAGTCATATCCATCTTCAATGAGATAAACTTTTTTTATTTTCTACTCCCTCTGTTCCAGTGAGATGTTTACACTTTCTTTATTTTGTGAGGGAAAAATAAAGGAAGTGTAAACATATGACTGGAACGGAGGGAGTATTTTTTATTTATTTATTTTTAATTAATTTGTTTGGCATATGATGATATGGTCTTTCTTAAAAAAGTTATATTGTCTTAAGTAAAAAATGGTTAAATACAGCTCCATTATAGATAGACCGGACAAAAATTATTAAGTTTTTAATTCGTGACCAAGAAATATGGTCACTCAAAGTTTTTTCGATCAAAAAAACTTTTTAACCTATAAAAACTCCTAACTACGAGAGCCAAGTACGACAATTTTTTGGACGAGATGTCAAAACTCGAAGAATTTTTGAATAAAAATTTGTGTTTGGAAAGATTCATTGTAGTTGGGAAATATGGGAGTTTGTTTTGAATTGTTACACGTTGAATGTGTGAAAATAAGAGTTGAATAGTTGATTGTGGACTTGGACTAAGACTTTGGACGGTTGTCGGGTTGTATAGCGAATATTTGTCATCTCGTTTTCAATGTTGAACTTAGACCACCCACAACAACAAAAATATCTCTATCTAAAGTTGATATTTTCACAATAATCTCCCACAATAACAAAATGAATTTATCATAAAAGGATTTTTTGTGAAACTCATCATATTTAGATGAGTTTCACAAAAAGTTGTTTTATGATAAATTTTTTTTATTGTTGTGAGGAGATGAATATGAAAATATCAACTTTAGAAAATGGTCTTTTTGTTGTTGTAGGTGCTCACAATGAGAGAATGATTGTCTTTTATTGTCTTAGTGGTCTAATTGACATGGAATTTTTCTTATTGTTGTTGTATAAAGTTTTTGGAGAAAATATCATCTTATCATAAAATGAGGTGGATAGGTTGAGGGTCCACAAAAAGCAACAAAAACTTTTTGTTGTTATGGATACTCTTATGTCGTTAATAGATAGAATTTCGATCATAAAAAATTGTATGCAAGAATTTTTTATCGTCAATGATAAAAAAAATTGTCACACAAAAATTATCATTGACAAGGTAAAAATAAATCTGTTTACTGTTAAAAAATTCACTTCGTATCGTACTCTCTTAGTAAAAGACTGTTTTCTCATTAATCGCAGGAAATGCATTAGTAAAAATTGGTTTTATAAAACAGTTAGATTAAAATGATTTTCTTCACTGTTAAGCGAAACCGTTATAATAAGTACTCCCTCCATGCTGGTTATTTGTTTACTTTTTTTCAATTTGGTTAGCTCAATCATTTATTTACGTTTATATTAGTGTTTCTTTATGTATGATTTGATCATCTGCACCCATCATGATCGACTTGGTATTTAATAACACTAACCACAAGCTAGGTAGCACGAAAAGAGACATGGACACGGACACGACACGTGACACGACATCCCATGAAATTTAGGACACGGGACACATTATTTAAATTTAATAAAATATATACTCCCTCCCATTCGTAATAAGTGTCCCATTTCATTCCCTCTTATTCATAATAAGTGTTCCATTGTTTGAATATATGAGTGTAGTATTTTAATAAAATGGGACACTTATTATGAATAGGAGAGAATGAAATGAGACGTTTATTATGAATGGGAGGAAGTATTTTATAGTAATAAACTTAAATTTTATTTTTGTAAAATTATTTGATATTAAATTTAAGTAAGTGAAGGTAAATTCTTCCCTTAATTATAATAGTTCATTTTCATTTCAATCCAATCCCAACATCTAATCAATCTCATTCGACAAACGTATTTCTCGTCTAAAGAACATCATTCACCCTAAATGATGTCCAAATACCATGAACACGCATCAAATACAGCCCCAAATAAATGTTGAAAGTTAGACACGGCATTATAAATGTCTAATACATTAGATGTGTGTCCGAGAGTGTCGGTGTCGGACACGGGGTAACTGATTAAGAGAAGTGTCCATGCTACCTAGACAACAAGTCCACAAATGGTTCCTTCCTAATTTCCTATCTCCTTGATAATTGTGGCAGAATCAAAAGGCAAACAAGCCATTGGGTCGGAAGAAATATACAAGAATGGCTATTCTGTTTAGTAAACCATTCTCTATAAATGTATTCTATGATAAAATCAAGTTTACATGCCTAATACTCATATAGTAAAATTCATTTTGAGATTTATTCAATGCCCTTCAGTTTAAATAAGCATATGTATCATGTACGTGATGTTTTTAGGTTAATATTTAAGTGGATAAACTTAGAAATTTTATAGTAAAAACTCATAGAGTAATTTTTATAATAAAACTCAAATTTTTTATTATAATACTCAAAACTATACAACTGGTGATAGTAAATCGGATGTATACATGTATACATACAGGAGAATATTTGTCCCCGACTCACCTCGTCTTTTATGTTGAACATACACTCCTTATAGTTAGTATTGTAAAAGTAACTACTTTCCTTCTCCTAAACGTGTGAATTTCAGAATTTGTCGTGAGATAATTAAAATAATACTTCTAATAATTAATAAATTAATCAATACATATATATAAAGTAGAAACTTTTCGAGCGATATGATTGGCTGCAGGTTTTAATAATTAAAATAAAATTATCCTAATAGGAGTAGATTTCGAAACAGATTTAATAATTAAAGCAAATTTTAATAAAATTATCCTAACAAGAGTAGATTTCGAAACAAATTTAATAAAATTAGATTTAATTTCTTATTATATTTAAAAAAATATTTTCATAAAATTATTCAAATATAAGTAGATTAAAATTATCACATAGAGTAGAAACATTTCAAACGATATGATTTGCTACAGGTTTTAATAACTAAAACAAATTTTAATAAAATTATCCTAACAAGAGTAGATTTCGAAGCAAATTTAATAATTAAAGCAAATTTTAATAAAATTATCCGAAGTAGATTTCGAAACAACTATAATAATTAAAACAAATTTTAATTAAGTTATCCTACCAAGAGTAGATTTCGAAACAAATTTAATAAAATTATCCTAATAAAATTAGATTTAATTTCTTATTATTTTTAAAAAATATATTTTCATAAAATTATCCAAATATAATTAGATTAAAATTTTCACACAGATAATAATAGACATTCATAATAGTTTAAGTTGTCATTTTTATTTTCCCTCCACTTATTGTCTCATACATTTGTAGTTTGTATTTTCGCGTCAAAGTTCAAGAAGTTGGCGGATAAATAATGAATTTATTTGATTAAAATGTTATATAAAGATGGTGTACTATATCCTTACGTAACTACACAAAGCATAAACAACTGTTCCATCAAAATATAATCACTAAATATATATTACTATTTTTTTTTCATTAATTTACTCTCTATAAGAATATGGAGATCATTCGGTGGAGGAACTAAACCTATAATAATCGAAGTAGAATTAGGCGGTTTGGACTACTCGAAACTTTTGTGTAACAACGGAGCAACAACTCATAGTATTATTTTATATGATGAATTGATGATTAGTTATAAACTCACTAGCCTAGATTTCGAATGAGAGTGGTTCTTAAAGAGTCTTAATAATTTAGACTACTTATTACTCAACGCCTCAAGGGTGTACATATGTTATGATCATTAATTAATTGAATCAAAAGAATGCAAATTATGTTTTGATCCAACATGATATGCTATTTATTCATAAACCTTTGTGCTTAAGCGAAGACAATATCGATTGAGGTCATATTATTCCATGACTACAATAATAAAAAAAAAGTCAATGGTTAGTCAATTAATTACGTTGAAGTTTATCTGCCCAAGTCAATTTTAGTCATGATTAGCTTTACGTAGCATCGTTAAGAACAACAAGGCCACACGAAGAAATTTGTTTAAGATGTTTTCGCATAACTACCAAATTAGGCGTCATGTTATATATTTTGCATGAAGTTTATAGACGAAAA
>JAGPOY010001665.1:0-16624 GCA_018983105.1 Silene uniflora
TCTCCCCTCACTCCACCTCCCCTCCCTTTCCCTCCATTTTTGCTATCCAAACGGACCCTAAGGAGCTTTAGACTTGGCTACACTTATTTGCTTTTTTTTTTCCATACTTGCCTTGCCTCTTTTCTGAGGGTAAATTCATGGTTGTGGACTTTTTCTTAACCAAGTACATACTCGTATAACATAGCAATGTGATGCCGTAGTGGAGCCTTATATGATAAACAGTATCCTTTTGGTAGTTATGTTCGTATGAGGTATGTCATATGTTATGTTAGATGCGGGTTGATTTTAAGAAATGTTGATGTTGACTTGGTTACTTTTGTCCCTGAACATAATCCATTTTCTCCGAAGCTGATTGTTTTAATGTTGTTTCAGGCTAGAATTTTGGCTCTCAATGCTTCATATTTTCTGAAAGCAGGTGGCCACTTTGTTATATCTATCAAGGTTAGCATTCATTATTCGTTAATTTGGTTTCGCCTTGATTGAAGGTCCTGTAGATTCCCCCAATATGTGTACAATAATTGTTTACTAAACCCCCTGAAAATTTTTAGGCTAACTGCATTGACTCAACAATGCCTGCCGAAGCTGTGTTTGCCTCAGAAGTGAAGAAGCTGCAACAAGAGCAGTTTAAGCCAGCTGAACAAGTCACTCTTGAGCCATTTGAGCGTGACCATGCTTGTGTTATTGGCGGCTACCGTATGCCTAAGAAGGAGAAGAAGAAAGACTGATACTCCGTAATAGTTTAGCCTTTTAATTTGTACTCGGTACTAACTATATTAGCTAGACTTTTGCTTTAAAGTGGTATGTGAGATATTTTCTTGATGTGCATTTTGTTTGGGCTGTTTCAAGCTCTGTTATCAATTTATTCCGTTGTAAGAGGCAAATACTCTAGTTGGTCGAGAGTAATTTGATTGTTAGTTATTTCGATGTTTGTCTAATTGAATCGATACATAGCGCCATATTGGTTTGGTCACCGTAAAACATGCATAGTTCATACACCGCAAATAATTTTGGCATAATTAAAGAAAAAAAACCGCGCATCTTCAAATCAAGAAGACGTGAAATCTCTGACAACAACGAGAAAGGATTGAAATTTGACATGATCAAAGACTTCAACAGCGTGATAGTCACCTTGAGTGAAATGCCCTTTCACCGTAACTCCCTTTTCCTCCAAAAGCTTCACGAGTTCTACTTGACGATCCATGAGCGGATCTCCACTACACCCGGTTACCAAAACCCGCCACCCAAGCTCCTCCATCCGATTCCACAAACCCATACCCTCTCCCATTTTCAGGTTACTGTACTCGTGGTCACGGTCCGCTCCAACTGGTAAACTCAACTCCCAAAACATATCATTAACAGATAACGGAATGTATGGATCATCAATCAGGTTCAACTCTGACCCTTTTCGCGCCACCCCTCCGAAATAAGGTTGGTGTAGAATCAACCCCTCAATCTCCAAGGGCTCCATTTCAGCAACTAACTTTAAAACTTTTAAGCCGACATTGTAGGCTATATTCCCTCCTGCACTCGATCCCATTAAAAAACATTTCGAACAATCTCCATACTTTACAAGCCATTCATCTTGCTCATGCTCATGAACATCACCATTTGCAACAAACGATGCACGAATCCAACGCAACGCGTCTATAGAATCATCGTACGCAGCAGGAAGGCGGTGTTCAGGCGCAAGTCGATACTCAACTGATACTACCAGAGAATTAGTGAAAACAGCAAGTTCAGAGCAAAAGTCATGGAACATGGTAGAGTCAGCATGGTGGAATACGAACCCACCACCGTGAAAGTAAACTATAACAGGCAGCTTGGACAAAGACGAGGAGGTATTTAACGCGGTTTTAGGAAGGAAAAGTCGTAAGAAGGTGTTGTCGACCGGGTTGAGAGGACAGTCTTTGGTCAGAACAAGGGAAGGAGAGTTAAGATCAGATGAAGCTTGGGTTGACGGAGTTTGTGTTAATCTTGTTACGGTTCCGTCTCGGTTTTGTTCGAGTTGGAGAAATTTGTAAGGATCAATTGTAGATGTTGGGTGTGAAGGGTTTGTATTGTTTGCCATGTTTAATTTGATTGTGTTAATAGAATTTTTGCTTGAAGTTGAGTTTGGAGGATGAACTCAAGCTTTATTCTTTACTTTTGTTGGAATTATTTGTGTAGGGATTCATTTTGGCTTTATGAAAGTGAAAGATTCTGATTTCTAACCACTAGTTATCAAGTGTAACTTCATCAAGAAATTATAATAACGGGTGTTTTTTTAGTGTATTACGGAGTACTTACTAAGTACTAATTATTTCATACGACAGTTGTACGTTACTCAACAATTATACAGTATGTTTTTATCGTATTTAATGATAATAACAGATGAAATGCATAGCTTTATAAGCATTACGAAACAAAAATAGTTAATAAAATACTTCACATTTTGTTTTTTGGGGACTTGTAACAATCATAAAAAAAAGTAAGAAGATCAAAGCTTCTAATTATGAATGCATTATTAAGGGAGTAAAAAAGAAGGAAATAAAAAATGTCAGAAGTGGGATTTGAACCCACGCCCTCGTTAGAGGACCAGAACTTGAGTCTGGCGCCTTAGACCACTCGGCCATCCTGACTTTGATGGTTATTCTCTTGACATTAATTATATCAACATATCTGTAACTGATGTATAGTTTTTACACCGAAGTATTTGTACACTTTATTATGCTGATATCTCCAAGCATTTTAGAATTTTTTTAAAGGGAAATAGTTTATTATTAGGTATGGAAATTAGAAATTAAATCGTTCGAAACATCCCCAAATACATCAGGACACGAATCAACCCACACTCGGGTTCCACAAACTATCGGGACGTGATGAGCTATACAATGGGCCGCCTCATTAGTCATTACCACTCCCCTTAATAAAACTAGGGGAAGGACATTGAATCAAAACTTGCACGGAGTTTAAGTATTTCCGAGACCACATTACCCATATAATTTGAGGGTGCCTTCCTTTCTTTAAGCAGCGAGATGAGCCACATCCGGCCCTCATAGAGTCGGACACTACTTACTCCAAGATGATTGCTCGCGTAATCATTTTAGTTTTCGTACAAGGGATATGAATGATGAATCGCATACACGGGAATAAGGGAGACAATAAAAGGGATCAGAGATTTTGTATAGAATTTAATCACGTTAACACAATCTCATATTTTTTTTTTTGGCAACGGTAAGAAAAAAAAGTTCTTATACAGACGACATTTGACACAATCTCGTAATTGGTGCACTAAATAAGTAAATAGTGTAGCATTACATTTGGAAGAATGTCTCATTAGAGCAACAATCCTCTGGCAAACAAAAACCAGAATTCAGTGATTCACAGAATTTGTGAAAAGGCATTATGATGACGGAAACTGGCTGTCGATGGCGAAAAACGGATGTTGCTTCAGGCGATACATCGGAAACTCCAAATATGACAGGCTTATTTTACAAGGGTACTGTCACCATTCTGAACAGGCTTGGTTTCCTGACCACCCCACTTCTGCATTCTATTGCTTGTTTCTTCAACCTGTAATTAAGGTTCACATAAAAACATTTCACTCGACTTATTTTTCGATGCAAAGAAACCAAAAAGGCGGTCTTTGTTGTCACTACAAATATATTGTCTCCATTTGACTTTATCGTTCAACTTCAGCTAATATTTTGTTGACGGGAACTTCAACAATAGAAAGGATCAAAGAATAATTACTTAATGTACTGCATAGGTAAATTGTAGGGAGGTAATAACTCACCTCTGTGTTCCAGTTAGTTCGGTAAACAATAACCAGCAAGATCAGTGTCTGCAAAGTGGTTCCGATAATCCTACCTCCCCAAATACCCTGCACATTATTCACAGGAGGCTTATATTTCAGAGACGATTCAGACGAACAAAGAAAAATAGAACTATCTACAGGATTACAATCATCGACACTAGAAAGGGAAACAAAGGACCTCTACTCCCAGATTCGCTACATAGCCGAGTAAGTATCCAACAGGAATCCCAAATGGATAATAGCAAACCAAGTTTATATATGCCACAAGCGCTTGCCATCCCCCTCCGATAGCAACACCTATGAATATATGCAATCGAGAACAAGAATAAGCTACATAAAAATAAAACAAAAACTACAGCCAAATAAATCAAAGCCAAACGATAGCAAAGGAGCAATTGTATCGATAAAATTAATTGGAAGAAGCCAACAAAGACAATAAAAGGCATGTTCGGTACCTGATATGACAGGCTGAACGCTATTAAGAACCATGGTCACCCCAAGAAGCCAAGCAAGTTTGGAAAATGCTAGCTTTAGTACCTCACTGTCGGTGTAAATGATAGCCAAATGGTTCTTAGCAACGAGGACTACTACCATGAATAGAAGTCCGATAATAAGAGACTGAAAAACTGCTGTGAAGACACTGTACTTGGCCGCTTTTGGACGATGCCTTCCTAGTTCATTTGATACTCGAACACTACACATAATAGTAAGCAAAAACCGTTTCAGAAATTGTCAATAGTCTTAGTTAATCTTTACCAGACCGAAAATAAATATGATATCGGATAGGAAGAGATAAATCACCTTATTGCGCCACTAATACCGAGGAATAGCATGAACTCTAGCCCGTTTATATTCATGCTGAAACAGATGCATGAAATCACAGTCAAACACCAACAGAAAACCCGGAAATGCTAGCTATAAGGAGTACATAACAACAATGTTGCTAACGACATCCGCAACATACCAGATAGCAAGGGACCCAACAGCAACCACAGCATCTTCAAGTCCACCAACCATAAGAGAAAGGCTCGATACATACCAAATTTCGAGGCAAAGCATCACAGCTGAGGCAATAGAAAGCCTAAAAAATGCACCCAAGTCTTTAAAAGCTGCCATTGAAAAACCTGTCCAAGCATCCTTACACCAACCAAATACATATATCACTTGAGCGATGACTCTCACCCAGCTCGTGATGTTAAAAGCCATTGCAGCTCCGACCAATCCCCAGTCAAGTTCATATATGAAAAGCCAAAGCAAGAAACAATGGCCGATAAAAGTGAAAAACCCAATCCATGTTAGCGCGGCTAGCTTGCTTTGTGCTTGTAGAAACCTTTGGGTGGGAAAATTTAAGGCCAAGGAGAATAAATTTGGAAGCGTAAGGATGGTGAATCTTCCTGCAGCTTCAGCTAAGACACTCTCCTGGCCTAAAAGTTTTAGGATCGGTGTTGCAAAGATGTAAAAAGGTGTGAGCGCCAAAGCGCCCAAGGTTAAGATGATCCATGATCTTTGCATGTATATTCCAAGCATATGAACTTGGCCTGCTCCGAACGCTTGGCCACATAGCGTTTCGAGTGCACTTCCCATGCCAACCTACATTTTTAACATCATTCATCAACATGTCACAATCTCGCATGATTAAATTTGTAGCGTTTCGAGTGCACTTCACAATTCATTCAAAACAAAACCAAACAACGTCAGCCCAGTCGTGTTTTGAAGCACATAGATCAACATTACCGGATGACCCAATTTATTCATTAGGAAACAAAAGTCGCTGACAAACTACCAAACGCAATTACAGTTACGTATCAAGCTGCTGTGAAGAAATCCAAAGTCCCCACATGTGAGGGTTGTCCCACATTTTGGGTACGGCCCAGGCCCTCGCATGATTTAACACAAGCCAATGCCACATCAATAATAAGTTTTCTTGCAACAAAATAAACCGAGTTATAGATGGTGGGTGCTTAGGGTGTTAACGAGTCGAGTCGAGCCGAGCCCGAGCCCGAGCTTGGCTTTGCTCGGCTTGTGCTCAAGAACCAAAACTCGAGCTCGGGCCGATCTCAAGCTTACCTGAACTTAGAAAAATTGTGCTCGTTATACAGCTTGCGAGCTTTAACGCGAGCTCGAGCCAAGCTGGAGCCCATATAAATTTTTTTATTTTTTTTTCTTCCGATATTTTCAATAACAATGTTCGAAGGTTATATGTAAAGAATTATGTCAAATACATTTGATATGTGTGATACAAAAATGTAATTATGATAAAATATTTTTATAAAATATGAGCAATATCTTATGTAATCACACAAGTCTCAGCCGCTCGCGAGCTTTTTGAGTCGAGTCAGCCTTTGCTCGACTTGACTCGTTAAGCTCTCGAGCCGAGTCCGAGCTCGCACGAGCCGAGCTTTGACCGAGCCGATATTGAGTAACTCATATTAGCAGATTGAGCCTACAACTAGGCCCGATTATCATTAGGGTTGACCATTGGCAAATTAGGGTTAATCTTATTTATAAAACAAACAACCACAGAGCCTATGTGTCGCTCTGTGGTTGAAAGTACATTATTTTCTTAAGCAGGCCCCACTATGTCCCCCATGTTCGCTCCCATATTTTTTTTGTGCTTTTTTTTATAGAGAATTCGTGATACAACCATCAATTAAGTTGCATATATGACTGATATTTAAAATCAACATGCTAATTTCGCAGATAAAATATAAAATAAATAAAATTAAAATTTAGGATGACATATTTATTATTATGTAAATACACAATGATAATTACGTATAATAAAATATAAAATTCGTTCATGCGGTAAAAATACAGTCTGATTTAAAATAACACACATTTTTTCTGATTTAGTTGCATAATCAGAGAAATGAGTAAATTAAAATAAAATATACGATTCAAATGAATTATTTATGTCATATTAAATATCAAATCACACAATAATTCCAAAACTAACGAAAATAAAAATCTTATATAAGCCTTCATCAAACTAGGCTGTGTTAATGAAATTAACGAGGATGTAAATCAAGAGTTGGAAAATATAGTCACAACAAATAGAAAAAATAGAAAAACCTAATAAACTAAATTAAGTCAAACAAGGATAAAATTTTAAGAAAATTACTGACTAATATTTAAATAAATAATCAAAACTATACTGCACCAAAAATATAATTGAAAACTTTAAATGAAAAAAGAACATATTGTTCTATAAAAGCAAATTCTTTGGGAAATATATAAATTCATAGATCTAATTCTTTTTCATTTGCAATTTAATCATGATCAACACGTGCAAATTGCATAACTGGTGTAAGGTCGAAATTGATGAACAACAATATGAAGAATGTTGGCAAGGTCTATGATTTATGAAAAAAGTAGCTAATTAAGCGGATAGTGTTTCTTACGGAGTACATTTTAAAGAGATTTATGAAGTATTTTTCTAACACCTTATAATATATCTTTATATGATAATTTTACGGGTTTGAATGTTAACAAATTGATTAAATTAGTGTAAGGATGCACGAGTCAATTCTTATTTTGTTCCGTTTACTAAGTAACAATTTATATTCAATCAAAATTCAGTCAGAAGTTGTATTTTAAGATATGTATGGGTCAAAACTATCATTTTGACATGTGCACGAGTGTAATTAAATGATAAAACGGGTTAACAATTTGTAATTTTACTAATCCTATAATAATTTTAATATAAATAATTTTGTTTTACCTATATAAATCAGTATTTTATTTAGGCCGCCTGAGTAACAAGGCCGAGTGGAAACTCAAATTTAGCTGACAAGAGGGCGTATCTACTATAATAATTATCCAACCAAATCAAAGAATCATGTTGAGTTAACATCAACTATGATAGGTTTACGGAAAACACAAAAGGGATAGAAATTGTCGGCGAGAAGACCAGTCCAATGGGTGGACTGGGTCGATTAATACGGGTTATAGGTCAAGTAAGGTCAAAATTAAAATTTCAAATCTTAAAACCCATTCTTATAATGCTACGGGATTTATTTATAAGTCATATAAAATTTTGAGTATGATTTGATGCATTTTCATGTGCTAATTATATAATTTCTGATAAAAAAATGTATTGTTAGAATCATAAAGTCTTTATTAGAACCGTATGTTGAATGTCTTAATTGCTTATAGAATTTACAATTCAAATTTCAGATCTTAAATTTGACTTTATATAAAATTTTATACTTCTCTACTTTTAATACAACAATATTAAAAATAGCATACCCGTGCAATTTGCACGGGTTTAAGACTAGTGTTTAAGAGGTATTATAAATACCTCACCATATATTATGTAACACTACAAAAATCAATAATACAATTCTATGCAATTCTCTCCCCCATATTATCTTATCATAGTATCAGAGCCTCTTTCTTGAGGTCTCTAAAAAATCGCTTCCGCATTCTTACCGGTGGGTGGCCGAAAATCTACACCCACCGGTGGGATATTCAATCAAATCAAACTTTGTTAATAATTTTCCAGGGGTTGTAGTTGGCAAAATCTATTCGTGAATACAATTGCTGGAGATGGTAATCTACTGTGATGATTATCTTCTTTTGTTTATTTGTGCATGGATTGATAATGCCGTCGATCAATTCCAATTTCTTTTATTAATTTTCAATTTAAAAACAAAATGTCAGCCGTACCAAAAAATCCCCAAAGAAAGCATATCATAATTATCATCTTCTTTGAAATTTACTAAGAGTCTTCTCCTTTTTCTTCAAGGCGGTACAAAATTGACTGGCGAGTTACGTAACTATAACCACCATGATGGTGGTCAAATCTATTTGGCGTTCGAAAAACTCAGCGTTCTCCAAATATTAAATTTGACGGATAATTTTCCGTTTTTCTCAAATTTGTTTAGGTCCGATTAGTGTTCCTAACAAATTATTTGATCGATATTCGACAAGTTCGAAAAGCTTAACGTTCTTGTTCGAAGAAATTTCCAAGCGAGTCTTAATACTCGTTTATCTTAACAAGCTTGCGGAGATGGGAGAGGAAGAAAGTAATGAAGATGAAGAAGAGACGAAAATTTTGATTTTCTTTTTATTGTGTTTTCTTTGTATTTCTCCAATCGTAAAGTTCGTACTACTGCCTTTACGATTGCGGGAGGGTATTAGGAGATTGGGCCTACAACTAGGCCCGATTATCATTAGGGTTGACCATTGGCAAATTAGGGTTAATGTTTAAGAGGTATTATAAATACCTCACCATATATTATGTAACACTACAACAATCAATAATACAATTCTATGCAATTCTCTCCCCCTTATTATCTTATCAACTCACGAGCTGCCTCGTCTCATTAACACCCCTAATGGTGCTAGCTCTAGTTATTCAACTACTCCCTCGGTCCCTCCTTTTCACTATGTTATTACTCCGCTGCTTAACTTTTTTGCCATCTCCAAAGACCATTACTTTTACCCTACTTTTTAGCATCCCCCTTATATTAAAAGAATAAGGATTATGAAATGTTTTCCCTCCAAAAGCATTTCCTTAATTAAGGAAACAAATAAATTGATTTTCTTCCATTAAACCATTATCTCATATTTTCTTTTCATCAAAGTATAATTTATTTACTAAACTCTAAAATATACGGAGTAACTATTGATGATTGAAATAAATAAATTTGATATAAACTCATAAAATATATATTGCTAAATTTTTCATTTAGAGCTATTGTTAATGATTGAGCTTATAGTATCGGCAGAAAATAAAAGTATAAGCTCATATTATTAGCTTATTTGATATAACTATACATCATTAATTTCGAGTTAAAAAAAACATTAAAATGCACCTTTATTTTTTTTTTCTCCAATCAAAATACTTTGACTTGAAATATGAAAAGTAATAACGTGTATTTAACCTATAACTAAAAACCGCAAAAAATAACAACCCTATATATACCGCGCATGCATTGCGCGGGATCTAGACTAATTATATATTATACCGAATTATCGAGTATATTTTTTTTCGGTTGGAAATATAATTTTCCCAAACTTTTTTTCATCGTCTTCTCTCTATTAGGTTTATTCCTCGTACTATTAATATAGTAGGAAAGCACATAGATTAGCTCTAAGTGCTATATTGCTCTAAGTCCCTGTTTTTTTTGGACATTTAAGCTCTATTCAGTCGGGTAGTTCAGTTAAGTTAAGTTATTTTTTTCTCAAATTAACTCTTGTTTATGTTCAGTTTAATTCAATTCAGCTCTAATAAGTTCAGTTTAGTTCAATTCAAACAATTTTACAATAGAAAGGCAGCTCTCCTAAATGCCTTATTAAGATTGATCTTAAGAAAGCATATGATACTGTTGAATGAGAATTCCTTCACCAAATGTTGACCGCTTTACAATTTCCTACCCATTTTATCCATCTTGTCATGGTTTGTGTTACATCTCTTTCTTATTCTATCAATGTCAATGGGAATAAATTTGGATACTTTCAAGGGAAGAGGAGGCTGAGACAAGGGGATCCTTTATCTCCTTTACTGTTTACACTCTGTATGAAGTATCTCTCAAGGATATTTCATGTTGTAGCTCAGCAAAATACATTTCGATTCCATTCTATATGTGGGCATATTAAACTTAATCACCTTCTTTTTGCGGATGATCTGTTAATGTTTTGTAAAGGGAATAAAGCCTCTATTATGGATGCTGAGATCCTTCTCCACTTTCTATGCTGCTTCTGGGTTATGTCTTAATAGAGACAAATTTGATATTTATTTTAATGGGGTTAGACATGACATAATAGAGGATATTGTGAAGATATATGGTTTTAGAATTGGTAAAATAACACCCCAATTATCCGGCCAAGATAATTGAAGGCATCACTATCTCGGTTTTCCGAGGTAGTATTTCAAAACTCCAATCAAATAACATTATATAACTCATTAACTTTCATAAACTTTACTCGTTTGAACTGCACTTAATTTTGCTCAACTTTTTTGAACTGAACTTAATTTTCCTGAACTGAACTTAATTTTCCTGAACTTAACTTAACTTATAAGAGCTGAACTTAACTAATACGAACATAACTTTTCCGAATTTAAAATAATTTTGCTTAACTTCTTATAAGGTGACGTTAAGTCCATAAGAACTGGGCCTAAGTGCGCAAGCCTCAAGGGGACCCAAAGGAATAGGTCAAAATATATACTTGCAATTCTGTATGCATCCAAATATCTTTCAACTGTTTTTAAATACTCTATTCATCTCGCTCATTTATTTACCTTTTGTTTTGACATAAAAACTAGGGAAATAGGAGGGGGTCAATTATTGGATAACAAGTGAACTAAATTAGGCGTGGAGGATCAAATTACCCATCAAAGATATTTCCAAAATAGAAAGGTAAACAATGACTAAGAGTAGTCTAAGACACCCAAGTGTTTAAGTGAAGAGCTCAAAATTTTTATGGTAAAACACACTATCTTTAAAATAAGACTCAAAAACATTATTATAAAACTCATAAATTACACCACCAGTTGTACTATATCGTATGTATACTTTATGAATGCATAACTTTGTTCAATAGTAAAATTAGACCTCTTAAATTTCTACGGTACCGAATAAGCACCTTAACTTTAACAAAAAGTGAAATTTCACCCTGGTTTTCATTTTTCATTAAAATCTCAATAAAAACATCATTTTATATTGATATTAATCATATTATATAACTGATAACACATGAAAATTCCCAATTTCAACTTTATTAATTTATATATAGGCGCTGTTTGGTAAACGGCATATTGGCCAAATTTCAGCATATTGGAGAGGTTTAGCATGTTTGACTTGCGAATATGCTATTTAGAGCGTTTGGTTAATGGCATATTGAAATAGCATATTAAGGTCCAATATGCTATTTTGCAATATGCTGCTCTTACTAGCATATTGGGTTAGCGGATTAGAGAGATAATAAATTGTCATATTTAACCCTCTTAAAAAATACCAACCTTCCTTTTATATATTTAATAAATTATTTATTCATATCCTTATATGTCATTTTACAAAATATCTAAACAATCTGCTAATTTAAATCTGCCAATTACCAAACACCTCTAAAACAATTCTACTAAATAAATATGCTAGTCAAATCTGTCAAATCATTCTGCTAGTCAAATCTGCTTTCTAAATCTGCTTCTGCTAATATTAATCCGCTGTTTACCAAACAGGACCATAATTAATAACACATAAAATTTCATGAACTATTCTTACATCTATAATAAATTGTCTAACAATTGTAAAATTCTTCGAATTACTCGCTATTACAATGGTATATATTAGAAAAGTTATATGGTTATAGATACTGAATTTTATATTTCATTCTTTGAATTATGAATTGAATTTTGGTGAAATATACATGAAAAATAAAACAATTAGGTTTAATTTCACTTTCGACTAAAATGGGCTTAATTCCTGCAAATGAAACCTGAGGAGTCTAATTTCACCACTGGGCAAAGTTAAGGAGGTCAATTAGCATTTTCGCGTATATTACGATCATGTGACAAACCTTTCAAGTATTTGATCACAATTAATTTATTAATTTTTTATTTTTATTCGGATACTCGTAAATGAAAACAAGGTAAATCGACCATATTATAGCTCGTAGAGTCATGAGGGGTGGTATTTAACTATTTATAACCAGAGTTCAAATCATGTCAGCAACATATTACCGTGTTGCACAACGTTGACGCCCTTGGCGGATAAAAACGAGGACGAGCATACATACCATGAAGCCAAAGGAGAAGGTGTTCATAACGGACATAGAAAGGGAAGCAGCGGAAAGTTGTAGGTCCCCAAGATGTCCAACAAAAATAGTGGTGACGGAATTAGTAGCATATGTACATAATGATAAAAACACCATTGGTGCAGCTATTGACCATAGTTTCACCGTCTCGATCCAAAAGACCCTAGCCGCCTCTTTCGCACACGTCACGGGTTCATAATCTTTTACACCCGTCGTACCTACACTCTTTAGCAATGGTGCATCCATGGATTGTTATTTTGATTTTTGGTTTGAAATGATGTAATGCTTGAGTTGTTTTGAGATAATTCAAGAGTACTTGTACATTTATTAGTTACGATATCTCGTTACCTATTTACAAACGATATTATGCCTAATCAGTTGGTATAATTAGGGAAACAAATCATACATACATTATTTACCAAAAAAGAAAATCATATATTTTAACATATCCTCGTAGTCGAAACGGGAGGAGGACGAATGTTGAGACTGTCTCAGTATAATTCCCATGGTACCCTTGAAGTCGCCGCTAATTTTCTGAAAATTTACTTTAGTCGCTCGTATCTCTTAGTCATGATTTCGTAAAGGCGCGATTCTTCTTCTAAAATTGTAGATCTTGGAAAGACAATCATTTTGGAAAAAAAACCTTCATCGTTTGCACATGTGATCAAAAATAAAAGCCGGGCAAAGTTTCTTGAACAAATAAAACTTTGACAAGTCGTAACTACATTCCCGATTTTTTTTCAAATTAAGATCTCGTAAAGACGATCCAATTAGGAAAAAAATCGCGACTTTTCGATCTCGCAACTAAGAGATATGTACAGTCAAACATTTTCTTGACAAAAGTAGGGGTACTAGACTACTAGGGAAAATAGTGCAAACCTCAGGGATATCGTGTGAATTATCCCTAGAAAATATAATATATGTATTACATTATGTGAATAATTTGTTACCGATTTTGTAGCAACCAATTAGGTATCATATCTCTTTTAATTAGGCTACAATTTCTCATGTTTAGGTGTACAAATACAGATCATTTGACTCAATAATATTCAAGCAGCATATTCCTTCATGGTATCAACTTCCTAGGGAAGAAATTAATCGCTTCCGCTCTACCCTAGCTTCCGGCCTCACGCCTGAATCTTTCCTCATTTCTAACCTTTTCCGTTCTTCACCATGCCTGACAAAGGGAGAAAGCATCATTGTCTTTCATCCCGCTCTAGCCATGACCAATATACGTAACCATGTCATTGTTACTCTTGGTATGGACAATGACCAGTATCGACCATAGGTGGTCTTGTTCACAAATCATGCCAAATCTAACCGCGTGCTCTACCACATAATTGATCCTAAGAGTAAAGCTCCACAGACGCTGACCAAGAACGATGGGAAACATTAGATGCCACCGTTCTTTAGCGGATCTATGCTACGGTCACAAACGATCTCTTATAAACCGTTGTTGAAGAAAACTCCACGGCCATGGAATGCTGGAACCGCATTCACGATATTTTTCAAGACAACCAACACTCAAAAGTCGTTACGCGAGAACAAGAGTTCTATCATGTCCATGGATGATTTTCCGACCGCTCCTGGCTATTGTCAGCGACTCAAAAGCCTAGCCGAACAACTTAAAAACGTAGGATCTACTATTAGAGATATCCGTCTCGTTCTTCAGATGGTCTCCAGATTATCCACTCCCTATCAAGCTATCGGTAGTTAGGTACTATCATTCGCCAGAGTACTCCCCTCTCGCTTTTCTATAGGGCGATGCTTAATTTGGAAGAAGTCGGTATTGCAAAAACAAGCTGATGCTAATGGAAGTGCTACTGCTTTATATGCTAAGCGTGAAGATGGAGACATGGCTTCAACGTTGGATCATCGCCCTTCCAATTCATCTCCTAAAAATGAGAAGGGAAATAAAGGGAATAAGGGGAAATGGGGTAGCAACGGAAAAATTTAACAAGAAATGCTCTCAATACTATTGCCGCGACAATACCTGATGCTTCCTCACCATGGCCTCATGCAATGCTCAATACAGTGGTTATGGTGGGTGGCCGTGGGGACCTCCGCCATAGGGGTATCCTCCTTGTTCGTATCCCACAACCTCTTGGTCACGACCTATGCGTCTTATCATACTCCTCGACCACAAGCCTACACAGCCGAATCCCCTCCGTTTCAAATGGATATAGAGCGGGCTATGTACAATCTTGGCATTCATCCTTCTGATTCGAATTGGTATATGGATACCGGAGCTACGTCCCACATGATCTCAAATTCAAATACGCTCTCTTCTTATATTCATTCGAGCATTACTAATGCCATTCTTGTCAGAAATGGTCATTATATTCCAATTAAAGGTACTAGGCATACTACTATACCAAAAACGAACCCTCCGCTTACCCTAAATAATGTTCTACATGCTCCCAAAATCGTCAGAAATTTAGTCTGAGTACAAAAATTTACCATTGACAAGTCCGTGCCTCTCGAGTTTGACCCTTTTGATTTTTGTGTGCAGGACTTCATGACGGGTGGTAGGCTATCGCACACCTAACAAAAATACCCTAGGCACAACAAATTAATGTAGTATTAAGGGGTCGAATCCACAAGGTAAATGGTGATCATATTACGAATTGCTATGGTGAATCTCTATCAAGGTCGATTTAACGATTGGTTTTGAGTTTGGTTAAACAAATATAAAAGATAAAGATGTAAACAATATGATTAAAAGAGTCGAAGGGGATTTGGTAACACATGCAAATTACATACAAATTATCATGCCAATATTAAAACTAAATAATAATAAGAACAACAATTACTTTGGAACTAAGAATACCCGTTTCTCAACATTAGCATTCCCGATAATAATATCGCCCATAGATTGGGTCCTAGAGCCTCTCAACTACTAGGTCACTCTACTATCACATGCAAAGTCTAACTCGAATTCCGTGCCTCTCGACTTATAGAATGAATTAACATACTTAACCAATGATTATGGCCACTAAACAAAGGTTAATAAAATAAGCATGAGCATGTGATAGAATCAAATGTGTTAGAATTATATTTATCTCATTATTCACATTTTAACCCATATTTTAGTGCATATATGGTTCCCCTATCCCATGGACAAGGTAGACTACTCACTCATAATGGAAATGAAAACAACAATATAAGATGAGATAAACATTGTATAAATTGATTTATAATTAAAGGTACTAATGATATAATAAGATTACTACTAAATAAATAACAATATGTAAACTAATGATTTAACAACTAAATAAGAATTGCAAATGTGAATAAAAGAATTAAGAGAAATGATTATCAAAATGAAGAACAAAACTTGTAGAAGAACAATAGTAAACCAAATGTGATTATATTGAAAGCTTGAATGTAAATTGTATAACAAAGAAAGATTACAACTACTAATTGAGAGAATAAGAATATGAGAAATTTCTAAGTGTAAGGAGAGAATAAGAGATAATAATATGTGTAAGAGGTAGTAAAAAAGGATGTCTAGTGAGTCGTACAAGCCTCCCTATTTATAGTAAAATAGGGAGTGAAACGTAAACAAATGAGAAGAACACAAAGCGTCTAGGTCATGACAATCCCGATCGGGGTTGCCTCGTCCCGATCGGGATCGTAGCAATCCGGGTGCAATGTGATTAACTCCCTAGTTAATGCACATGGAATCCAATGTACGTCATTACTAGGGAGATTTAAGACCCGGTTAATGCTTGTTGACCTAAAATGTGAAGGTTGCCTCAATGCTCTTCTTACTCCTTTTTTGGACTTTCCTTTTAAGGCCTTGACTTTAGTTGACTTTGTTGGGGCTGGTGTAACACCCCGAAAATCCGGCCAAGATAATCGGGATGTTACCATCTCGGTTTCCCGAGGTAGTGTTCCAAAACTTCGATAAAAGAACATTTTATTATAAATATAAATGTTTAGTGATTACATAAACGTAAACAAAAGAAATACAACTCATGACTACTATACTTTCTAGCCAACTATACTCGTCTCGTGACTCGTCAAGCTCGTCCCATATCCATGTGCTAACAAAACAACCTGTAC
>JAGPOY010001666.1:5931-16302 GCA_018983105.1 Silene uniflora
ATTAGAGTATGTCTTCATTCTAATTAGAAAAGTCACTAACTCTAGCTCCTCAAAATCATTCTACAATAATCGTAATTAATTAATTAAGCACGTACTATTATTTTAAGGATTTTTTGAAAACTACAATCACAAGTAAACCAATTTTTGAGAACTGCTACCAAAGTAAAACAAGTTTAAAAATTGCTACCATAATTCTTGCTTCGTTAAAATTTTAGCTCACCTCGGTCGAGATCCTACTTTGGATCGATGAGCTTAGTAGGATCGAATCGGTAGGATCGGATCGTAGAATCGTAAGATCCTACAAATTAACTAAAATACATAATTATGTTATCAAAATATGTTAAAATCTCGTGTTAAAATCTCAAAACACCATTATCTTAGCATTTGCTTATAAATTATTCCCGTTTATTGTAAATATATCTATCTTACGAGTCATATATAGATTTCGATAACTAAAAAATTTGATATGTTAATAATGTAGGATCGAATCGTATAATCGTAGGATCGTAGGATCGTAGGATCGGGTTACGATTCTACATTAAACAAATTTGGGACAAGTTGAATCGTAAGATCCTACAAAATTAAGATCCTATCTAGGATCGGGATCGGTCACCACTTTTTGGATCGTAGGATCGTAAGATCCCACGATCCGGATCGGGAGTTTAACAACAATGCTCACAGGTCTTAGTTTCGGTTCTGATGTGTTTTTAAGAGTTCCTGTAAAACAGCTCCTCGACCGAGTCACTTTGACTCGGCGGAGCTGGAGTTAGCTCGGTCGAGCTGGCTCTGGCTAGCTCGACTGAGCCGACGGTCTGACGAGTTGGTTTTTCGGTTTTTGTGCAATAAGTATAAAAGGGAGAAGCTTGGTTTTAAATCATTTTATTCTAATTCTAAAAACCCTTTTGAGAAAAACTAAGCGACGTACATTGCTTTTCTCCTGTCTACATTGCATCAAGGACTAGGATTCGGATCTACACCTAGATCGAGATCTAGATCGTGTGGGTAAGTAACCTAATTCGTTTGATTGATTGTTTGTATCGATTATGAACCCTAATTAGTTGATTAGGGGTTGTTAAGGTTTGGTATTGATTATGCATAATTGTTGATTAGGTGACGAATTCGTAGAAGAGGGTTTCTGTGATATGATTGATTGATTGCTGTGATTGCTTGAATTAAGGATTTGCGAATAAGGTAGGGTTTCTCCCTATTCAGTTGATTGTTTACGATTGTTGAGACGATCTTATGACTATGTTTGCTGTCTTGATAATGATTATTGATTGTATTCGTATATTGCTGTTGTATATTGGCGAGATTGAGATTGTGATACGGTTCCGGCTGACTGGGTCACTGTGAGAGGTGACTCACGCCCCATTGTCGCATCTTAGGATTCTCAACCAAGGGGGATGTGCACATTAAGGACTTGGGTTTGCTCATTGAGCGGGGATTTAGTGGGCAAGGCTGCGGTCCGGCCCCCACTGGCGGTGTGGATTATCGTTGCGGCGGTAATCTGGCAGGGCTACACGGCTTGCCGTGTAGTTGGTTACTTGGAAAGGAGAGGGTGTTGGAGGAGAGTACTGTTGGCTTATGAGTTATCTTGCTTCCGCTTATGTTGTTTATCTTGCTTTTGTATTCAGTTGACTGACCCCGGTTGTTGTTGTCTTTGACCTGCTGTGATCCATTTGAGGATGGTGAGCAGTTGGTTTAGCAGATAATGAGCTTGATGATGATGTGCTTACGGGATGGGAGACAGAGTCACCACGAGTTCATATTAGCTAGCTGACAGTATTAGACTTTATGTTTGAGACAGTATTTATATTTACAGTTGTTTTGTTAAGACGGTTGTATCGCTAAACGTTATTATTTACAATAAAAGTACTTGCATTTTTTATATGATTTACACTACCTCGGTTATCCGAGATGGTAACGCCTTTATATGCTAGGGTAGCCCTTGGTAGGGTACTCTGGTATATCGGGGTGTTACATTTTATTTATACTACCTTGGAAAATCGAGATGGTAACACTTCTTATTTAGCTAGGAAGGTCTAACTTAGGGCTCCTGATTAAATGGAGGGAGAGGTGAAACAACGTTTGAGATTGCAGAAATAACAGGGTGTCATAGAAAATGAAAAGGAGAAATTTGAGCCAAAACCCATGAAGAGGACAACGAGCTTATTTATAAGAGAAATATCCGCGAAAAGAGCTTAAAAGATAGGTGCCTTGTGTTATCACTCTAGATGAGGCACTTGTTAAGGACACTAAAGAGCCCAAAACACAACTTTCTCAAGGATCATGAGTGTTCCTCAGTCTGCTTAACCAATGATAGACAACACCTCGATGATGCAGCAATTATCCAGTCTGGACAAATTAATGGACAATATTTATATCACTCGATTCTAGCAACCCAAAAGCCAATTGGTTACTTATTGGGGCCAAAGCATCCTTAGGTTGGAACTACTATCATGTCAGAAAGTGAATAACAATTTAGCCTTTATATATATTGCACTATTCACCACATTTACGGCAAGATACAATAACCCTACACCTCTTTAAGTAAGAAATACAAAAAAAATTATGGAGAGAATCGTGGCCTTAGCCTTAAGCAAGCTCTCGGAGCCTTATACGTGCGAATACTGACTTAGGCATCGGAGATGGTCCCCTCTGAACCCTTCGAGACCCTGTTTACTCACGTGTACAAATCATTCCCGAATAGAAGGCAATAATTAATCTGAAGAGCCTCAACTAGGATAGCGTTGACCCAAGGCATATAGGGAAACACTAAACTGATTGTAAACACATAAAAAAAAACAAAAAAAAAACAAAGAAACAAGGAACAAGAAACCGAAGTCAGAGATGCGAAAACCAAATTGTTTAGAATCCAAGGTGGTTTGCACTCTCGACATGCCTTAAGGCACAAAACGGCCACGCACACCACGACTTATCCCATCGTGTTGTTTGCTTAGGTTGTGTTAAGGCTAGAACTATTTGACAATGGACACGACTCATCCAACCCCAGGCCAAAACGTGGTCCTGATGTGCACGGTTTGGTTCAACGCCTGGTGGACAAGCATGACACAAGACTCAACCCAACGCACTTCTATCTTTCTTCTAGATGAAGAGAGAGAATCCGCAGCAGCTATCTCTGATGCGCATTGGGTAAACCCCCAAGTATACCCAGTAGCCTCCAAACAACGAATATCATGTTACACACCTGATAATGACATCCTCAAAGTCAAGATTCTAGAATGCATAACTTCAAGATAAAAAAAAAAAAAAAAAACTTAAACCTAAAATCCGGTCAAATTGCACTCATATTTAACAACTAAACTCTATCCTCACTAATCATATTGCAAATGTGTCATGACTCATGATGCGCTAGCCACGAGGCGGAATCTTGCGAAGCAGTTGAGTAGCAATGACAAGGTGTGCCCGTAATGCTTCAATAATATGGAGATTTGTCTCCATATTATAAGGGATTGTGTGTGGGTGGGTAGGTGGAAGGGATTTGGGATGGGCTAAGGTTGGAGATAGAAAAGGGAGACGGGAATGAGTGGGTGAGGGAGTGGGTGGAAGGAGTTTTAAGAGAGTTGAGGGAGGAAGATTGTGTGAGGTTCATGACGGGGGGATGGACTATTTGGGAGCGGAGGAACAAGCTGCTATTCAAAGGGGAAGTACGGGATGAACATGTGGTAATCCGGAGCGTGATGGCGCTAATGGAGGAGATGCAAATGGCGAAACAGAGTGGAGAGGCTGTTGATGTGGGTACGAGTGGCAGGAGGGATAGACGGGCTAGCGAGCTGGTGGGTCGAGAGGGAGGAAGGCAGGATGGGCAGATTGAAGCTCGATGGAGAAGACCGATGAGGGGGTGGATAAAATAAATGTTGATGCCGGAGTTGTCGAGGGAGTTGGGGTAAGCGCGACTGGGGGTGGTGTGCAGGGACGATAGGGGAGAGGTGAAATGGGGTGTGGTGGTTTAGCAGAGGGGGGAGTGTGATGCGAAAATGGCGGAGGCCGAGGCGGTGCTTGTTGGGTTGAAGGAAGCGAGACGAGCTGGATGTGGGAGCATTGTGGTGGAAGGCGATTGTTTGAACGTGATGGAGGAGCTGCAAAATCGTAAACAAGGCCGAAGCGATATCTACTTAGTTTACAATGACATTTATTCTATTTTTAATGCTTTCGAGCAAGTTAAGTTTTCTTTTACTCTCGTAATTGTAATAGGGTCGCTCATGCAGGGGCGGATCTAGGGCTAGGCTACTCGAAAGCCCGAGTAGTTTTTTAGGAAAAAAATATATACTATATGTTGTTCTAGGGAATCAGTACTACCCTTGTGGTCTGGTGGTTTGATACTTGGTTTTCTATCCAAACATCCCATGTTCGAATCACAGTGGACTAAATTTTGATGATAATTGTTAAACCGTGAAGGCCCTCTTTACTTTACCTTTTTTTATTTGTTTGTACTTACCTCTTATCCTCAATGTGACCACATATATTTTTTTTCATTATTATTCTTTCGTGTACTCCCTCTTTTTTTGTTGAAATTTCTTTCTTGTACGGAGTATTTGTTATAGCCTATAGGTGTTTATCTTCTCATTTTTATAGTTTTTTCCCTTCCCGGCCTATCCATCGTCAATTATTTTACGGTTCACGAGTTAAATTAAATATATGAAAAAGGTGTGTACCTCATTACAATATGTTTTTATATTTTTCATAATTTTACTTGTATGATTTTAAAAAATATATACATTTATTTTTGGATTGGAGTACGAGTACATCAACTTAACTGAATTTAGGGATCAATTTAAATAATTTATCTATAAAATATATTAAAAGGCTAAGCTAAAACGCCACCTAAAAGCCACCTAAATGCCATGTAGGCATATAGAAAATGCCACATTGGATTACTAAACGCCACCTAACACCCTGAAAACCCCATGTCAGCAACTAAAAAAAAAATTAACCCGCATCTCATCATCATCATCATCATCATTTTCTAATGACAACATTCTAGACCATTCTTTCCCGTCATTTCGCCAGCCCATATAAACCACCGACCCACACTGCTTTCACAATATGGTTTTCCCTAATTCCATGTGGCATTTAGACTAACACTAAGCATACATTTTTCTAAAAGGAAAAAAAAAATTAAATTGTCTTTAGACATTCTCACCTCTGTGGCTCCTCAACCCCGAATTCATACAATAATATAAAAGGCTTTTGTTGAGCAATTTTTAAGTTACCACATCGACATCAAATTTCAACTTTTTGAGTCAATTTTCTACTATTATACTATTTACTTAATACATTTTTTAAAAAAGGAAATTTATTAAATATTTACCTAGCATTATGAATGATATAATGTGAAATTAGAGTCTAATATTTCATCTAGCCTATTTATTATACCTTTTAATCTCTCCCCATTAATTTATTGTTTTTATTTTTATATGACTTAAAAATTGTAAATTAAATATGCAAGCTACATACATATTACTATTCACGTATATATAAATTAAGTACTTTTATCTTTTCCACAATACATTATCTTTTCCGGAAATTGAAAAAAAAATCACAATACAATAAAACTTCGACATTTTGTGTCAATCCTCTTCTATTAGGCTATTTACTAAATTTTTAAAAAGGAAATTTATTAAATATTTACCTATCCGTTATGAATTAGATTATGTAAATTTTTAGCCCGACACTTCATCTACCCTATTAATTATACCTTTTAATCTCTCCACTATAATAATGCTCCAATAATTTGAGGAGTTTAAAAGCTCCATTAATTCATTGTTTTTTTATGGGAGTTAAAACTACTCCTATAAATTAAATATGCAAGCAACATACATACTACTATTCACTTATCTATAAATTCGGAATTTTTACCATTTCCACAATACATTACCTCTTCCGAAAATTGAAAACAAAAGTCAAAATACAATACTATCTTAATATATGTTTTATTTGTTCAATAATACAAACGTTGTTGTAACACATAAGTTAATGTATATCAAAAGATATTATCATTATCCTTAAATTAATTTTAAACATTAAATATTTTATAATTTTAAAATATTCAAAAGTGATGTAATCTATACAAATTCACATCAAAATTTCATAATTTATGTAAAATTAACATTTTCATTGATGTTTTTGTAATAAAATATGTTAATGAATTGATTAAAAGTTCTTCATACTTATTTTTTCAACTTATAAATTTGATAATGTTGGTTGGAAATGTTATACTCCCTCCCATTCACTATAATCTTCCCTATTTCCTAAAACGGATTATTCAAGTAATCTTCTGCTTTCTATTTTTAGAAACTTTTACTCTTATTTTATTCATTCCTCTCTCCTATCATCAAACCCCACACAACTCTTTTACTCCTATTTTATTACTTTCCTTCATATTTTGGCCCCACAATTCTTTATTTAACTACTAATAATTCATCTCCCTCTCCTATCATCAACCTCACACAACTCTTTTACTCCTATTTTAATACTTTTCCTTAAGTATTCTGCCAAAATTAAAGGGGAAGATTATGATGAATGGGAGGGAGTATATTTTTTCTTTTAAAAATTAGTATACTTTACTTTCCTGAAATACAAACCTTTTTAATTAAAAATAAAAAACAAATCTATAGTTTAATAACATTCCCAAAAGTAAAAGTATGACATTTTATTTGACGCACTATTTAAGATCAATAATAAAAATAATAATATTCACATCTAAAAACAAGGCAATTAAACACCCACAATTTGTATTAACATTTTTTTCTATTTAATTTATCTTTTGAAATCCTTACTAATCAATTACTTATTTACTAATGCTCATAACTTACAAAATAAATGAAAAAGAAAGTGAAAAGATGAGAATAAATGGTTGTGTAATGGATATAAAACCAATAGTTCCATTCACCAATCATCCATTTAATATCTATTGCTCATGATTTTCCAAATTACATACTATATTTCATGGTTGAATATTGTATATGATTATGGAGAGTATGGACGTATGATATGTAATCAAATTAACCTCCCCTATATGAAATTGTTATTATTGTTGTTATTTTGTAGTATGATCGATAAAGTATATATTAATTTGTTATGTTGTTCATTTTATGAATCGTTTGCTTTATATTTGAATTCATACTTTTCACTTGAGTTAATTTTAATGGTTTACATGTGAGAATGTTTTTATTCTTTTTTTAAATGTTCGTTGTGTTGATGTTTTCCCTTTTGGACAATAAAACGTGTGTATCAACTCTAAAACATCGTCAAAGGCACGTGAAAGTAGATATGGTAGAGCATCATGCAAGTAATTTGAAGAAGGAAGACAGTCGATCGAAAGGCACAAGAATGGAATAAAAACTAAAGGTAAACTTAAGGTAGAAACTGATAAGTTATTGATGTATCGTTTTCGTAATAGATAAAGACAAAATAAATGAATTTAGGGTCACATGTCAATGGGTTGTAAAGTTTGTAGAATATATATTGGATAACTACTTTGTTCATATTAGGGTAATTTCTTTTACTTTCTCGTATTTATTTTCGTAGTTCAAACTATTTATGTTTCAATACGTAATTATTGTCTTGTACATCTACTCTATCGTGATTTGTGCAATAATTTGTTTTACATTAGTTTCAATTAAACATTAATGTACACTTTTGAGTATTAAGGACTATTGCACGGAACTTTTTGATTACTTTTGTAAAGTTGACTCCGCTATTGTAGCATGCATTATCCCCTAACCCGCCCATTGATGTACTATTGTAATTTTGTTGACTCTTCTTAATTTTCGCACCTTTATATAAAAAAATAAAAAATCTAAATTTTAGTAAAAAAATCCAACTTAATTGTGCTTCATATACTCAAACTTCGGTAGGGAAGTAGTTACTTACGAGAACGACAATCTGTTGTCGTCAACAATAATCAGAAGATGTATAGGGTGTTTATTTCTAACGGGAGGTTTTTTTCTTTTTTTTTTGTTTGATTGGCTAAAAAATTAGTTTTGGTAGACAATTAACATTAGAAAATCCCGCCGGTGGGCGTCATACATACAACTTCACCCACCGGCAAGAAAGCGGAAGCGAATTTTTTTTTCAGGAGTCCTCAAGAAAGAGGCTCTGATACCATGCTAAGATTTGTATATGATGGAATAATAGGTACTTTATTATTATTGATAAACTTGTGATGATACGAATATATAATACCAGTATTTATAGTACTGGCTCAAACCTTAAACCCTATCATGTGACTCATTTTAATCATATACAATATTCAACCATGGTAGATCACCTATGCTTGTTACTTCAATTATACATGTGAATTAATCAATAGATTATCTCATTTTAATTGATAAATATACTTGTACAAGGCCCGTGAATTTTCACGGGTTTCAAAACTAGTTTGTCATTAAAATAGTTAGAACAATTGTAAATTAGCTTCATTCAATATAGTATAATATCGCTACAAAAAAAAGTCTAGTGAACAGTAGTTTTTTTCCCGCTAAAGGATAACAAACGTGAGACATTTTCCTATTTAACATCCATTAAAACTTATAAAAACTATCGGCTTATCATATCTTATATTTTACTTTATATTTCATATCTTGGAAAAAAAAATTGTTATCAATTTATAAATTTTTTAAATTTAGCCCTAGATGGATTGGATTCCTGGGTCCGCCCCTGCGCTCATGCTCTCGCTCATGTCAATTCTTGGTCCTATGGACGACAGAGTTGGGGTGCCGAGCTGCCTTTGAACATTGGTAATTTGGCCATTCGTGATGTAACACCCCCAACCAGCAAGGAGCCTTAACAAGGACCTTCCCCACTGGGTAAGGGTGTCACCATCTCGGTTTCCCGAGGAAGTGAAGATCAAGTAAACAACAAGGACGCTTTAATTACATTGTTAACCTTTACAACAAACAACAAACTAAACTATAAAAGAAAGTTACAACTCGTCTATGCTATGACTCAACTCTATCAGCTCAGCTACGTGATCTGCCATGACTCCGATGCCCTGACTCGCCCAAAGACAAACACTGCGATAACCTGAAAGGCAACTGCTCACCATTCCCCAATGGATCACAGCAGGTCAAAGACAACAACAAACAGGGTCAGTCAACTGTAAGCATTATATTGAATTAGCTGAAACAATTCGCTACAATACAACAACCAAAGTTAGTCCGCCAGCCATATTGGCCATCTCATCTCAGCTAGTGACCGCAGCCTTGTCACCTCGGCCGCTTATCAGAATAAGCGAATTCCCAAGTCTAAATGTGCACATCCTTCTTGCGACGGGAGAGTCGCAAGAAGCGATCGAGGGGCGTGAAACCATCTTCCGATGTTGGTGCACTTAGCCGGAACATTTACCACAACATTTCAGCCGATACCAATGAATCCAATCTCCACAATCACTATTCAGTCAACACAATAGAAACACGCATGCAATTACGTCACAGACTGAGTAGGTAAACCTACCTTTACGCTGTTTCATCACATAGCCGCCTAGCACGTAGACACGGAAATCCTAGTATCCCCTTGGTCTCATCATATACGATCCTACAACGATGACACGTACGTTTACTACATCACCTCTAACATCTCACCGCTTCGAAGGAAGAACTAAACTAGGGAACTTACCTTATTACAGGGCGCTACCCCTGTCACGTTGTGATCTTGTTCGAGGTTTCTCCCTCCGGTCTGGGATTCTAATGACTATGAGGTGTAGATGTGAGGAGGGAGGAATGGTAGAGAGAGAGATAGGGTTCCCAAGGCTGCGTTTGTATAAATGAATAAATGATTCATTGTCGGGATTTTAATTATAAAGTCCCATGCTGACGACGGTATACTCGGCCGAGTAAATGACTGCTCGGCCGAGTAGTGCGTGCTCGGCCGAGTACTGACTACTCGGCCGAGTAGTGTCTATGACGTTGGGTTCTAACACTTGTCTACATAGCGTAGGTATCCCGACACTTAACCTTGACTAGTCTTTCCAAGGGTCTCTTATGGTCAACGGTCGGTCAAAGGGTCCTTTAAGAAACGGGGTATTACACGTGATCTAATAGAACATGTCTAAGCCCTTGCGGGTTTTCTTAAAAAAAAAATAATAATACACTCCGATCTTTAATCTAAAACCACCTTAAAAAAAGAAAGGGGTTTTTCCCATTGGTGCCCCCGTGGTTTTCACTTTTCTCACATGTACCCCTTCGTATAACAAGTTATTAATTGTACCCTTAAACTTAATTAGTTGGTCTCATCATTAGCTAATCTCACTTACTCCGTCTTTTTTAGACGTTAAGTGTCAAGTTGGCACTCAGATCACTTTGCCAAATAAGCGTGTGACTGGGCTGTGACTTGGATTCGGTTATTTTT